>MU130809.1:0-119165 GCA_015039435.1 Imleria badia
GGTAGAGTCTTGTAGCGTTTGTAACATTGGGATGGATACCAGCTATGTTCTGGGCAGGATCTACAATATGGTACAGAGAATTGATGAGGCGAGAAGCTGAGTACCATGATGGGTGGGCTCGTTCAGTGTGCTGAGATCACGTGAGTGTTAATAACCACCTGTGGATGGGGACCCAGACCCCCCGAGTTATTAACACATGGGTTTTTGCCCGTACCCTAATTTCCCCGGCATCTCGTGGCTGAGGAGCTCACACATGACTCAGGGGGCATTCATGTGCCTGGGACCGTTTGGACCATTTGCGTGGGAACCCTGGGTATGACAATGCGGAAAATCAGTCATAGGCTACCCAGGGGTGGCAAGCCGAGAAGCTACCCAGGGGTCGGCTTCGGATCCCGGAAAATTCCACCCAGGGGCTGAGCACAGCTGTGGCGCACAACATGCTGCCTGAAAATTTTCGACCTTAGCGAAATTTCCCTGCCGTCTCGTGGCTGAGGAGCCCACACATGACTCTGGGGGCATTACGTGCCAACCAAATGGTCCAAATGGTCCTCACATGCCTGGGACCATTTGGACCGTTTGCGTGGGAACCCTGGGTATGACGATGATCCGACAATGCTCCCCTTTGACCCCACGTGCACATTCTCATATGTACAGACTTACATCCAGACAACTTTCTGATTTCGAAGTATTAGGTCTGGCTTGGGGAGAATAAGAAAGAACGATATCAATCACGAATCAACCCGCAGAAATTTTTCAACAATCTCCGAGACCCTGTTGTCAATACCAGCCAAGAGTGTGATGGTTTCGTCCTGTCGGCTCAGTGAGGTCAATCCAGACACAGCAATAGTAACAGTCCGTACCCAGACCCTTGCGGAACATGCCTTCCCTTCAGGAGTGAATAGGAAATCATTCTCTTCAGAAATCTCACAGCTGGTCAGATACCGGCCGTGCATGGAGCGATCGCTGGAAACAGCGGCATGGACAAGCGTTCTGCTACCCTCCTCGGTCGACCGCACAAGGGCAAACTTTTTAAAAGTAGCAAAAACCCATCCTTTCTCGTGGTAGCGTGTAATATCTGACTCGCAAAATCCTGGATCCACCGTGCAGGTAACGACAGGTGTTGGTTCTGGAAGACGCGACGCGAGCTCCCGAATGAACATGATCCCCAGCACTGAGAAGCTCCGACGGTAAGCTTTTTGTTGCAAATCAAGTGTAATACTTACGTTTTGAAGCTTGATAACGATGAGAACTAGTTATGATGACCACATTTGGTCATCGTTCGACATGCATAGCGGGAGAGTCACGAACCTATTGCCAAATTCCGGCTGGTTGACGGTTTCCAGGATATTGTTCCGCGAATCTGATGCCTTCAACTCGGGAACCCAATAATGTGCAAAACTCGACACCAGAACCAAACGCGATGGCGAATCCGGAGATGAAGAGTATATCAAGTATGGCAAGAGCAAGATGCTCAACAACGCATTAGAAAGGTAATTCACTTGCAGCCTGGTTTGATGAAAAAGCGGTAAGATCATTTGAATGAGGGAGACGAGGGGATTGTAAATACGTTACTTCCCAACCGTCTTGTGTCTGAGTGTAGTGATTGCTGGGGAACACTCCGGCGTTCGCGACGAGTGCATTCAATGCACCATTTCCATCCGCTGCGAACTTGTTAACAAAGGAGCGTACGTTCTGGAAGCTCCCCAACTCGAGCGGCCAAGCATACACTTCTGTACTCGGTACGGCGCTTGCCGCAATTCGCTCAAGGATGGCTTAACGCGTCGTTTTCACTACGTCAGTCTTCCGGAACTCAATAAGGACTACATATGCTTACATTTCCGTGTCCGCTCGCACTTGGCCAGGTCTCTGCTCGTCGCAAGGAGCAACTTTGGCCGCATCTTCGCGAGATGTACCGAAGCTTCAAACCCCAGCCCGACATTTGACCCAGTCACAAGGAATGTCTTTGGGCTTGCATCCTCGGCTGCTTTGGGTTGAGGGAGGGTACGCCATTGTTCGCGAAAATATCGACGAAGGGTAAAGACTGCCATAGACGGTGTGGTGGAAATCAGGGAGCAACGATCATGACCAGTGCAAGGCTGATATAAAGCGGATGTGACTTTAATTTTCCCTGGACCGTGGCATCGGGTCTAAGGATGGTAACGTACATGCATACCGACTCACTCAGTGGCATTGTACAGTCTGGTAGCATGTAGGAGACTTTGTGAGGTTAGGTTATTTGTGTTACTCGTGAATTGGCAGAGCACCTATGTTTCTAGTCTAAGCAGGATCGGGGAACGGAACGAAGTTGAACAAACTAAGTATCTATGACAACACCCGACGGAGCAAATGACTCAGGGAACGATGATTGCCGAGACTCGACAACTTGTCAGCATCACTTGAACGAAATTTTTAGCGCATTTGACTTCTCCTGAAGGAAATCCATGCAAATCGAGTTCTGTTTGCTGAATCCCGGGTTAGTGCCCAGTGGCACTAAATGGAGAGACAGCAAAGAGAAGAGACAAGCACTTAAAGAGATCCCCCGACGACACAGGCCAAGAGTGCAATGGCAGGGTCATCGCGCCCCCAGAGTTGCAAGCAGAGCTCGCAGGGTACAAGGGCGGCAAAAATTTGATAACCAGAAAATGAGGGCGGTGCCCTCATAATAGTGGTTAAACTATTAAGAACAGATACTACACTTGATCTAAGCCAAAAGGCCAGAGTGGTAAGGATTCAGGTTGTTGTGTGGGTATATATGTGCTTCGTGACCTTCGCACAGACCATATGTGAAGTGTGTGAACCGCCACTGACCTCCGTCCGCGCTCGGAGTCCGAGTTCCGCGAATTCACGATGCCACACGGATCCAAAGCAATTTATGCCAGCAGAGAATCGTAGTTACAGTACTAAAGACTCCGGATATGCCTTCCTCGGCCTTGGGCATGTCACATACAACAAAGACTGGCACGATCGCTCTCGAGCTCACAACAACAGGGGAAAAAGTGACAGAATGATGTAGCAGGGTCATGTTCATGCGTGGCCTACACCACCCATTGGTGGGGGGGCTGGACCTGCCTCATACGCGTGCGGAGGCCCGTTCGGGCCTCCCGGTGGCATCATCATAGGGTACGGAACGGCATGTTGTACTACAAAGTGCTTTTAGTCACCCAAGTCAACCAAGTTGAATTCAGGACAAACATTGTGGGCTCTGGTGGTAGTAAGGGTGTGCGTGCATGGGGGTAGGGGTCGGTGGCATGGAGGGACGGGGACCTGCGCCATTTGGCGGAGGAGGGTACGTGCCAGGAGGTGGTGGCATATATTGTGGTGCTAGAGTAAAAAAACAGTCAACGATAAGCTCGTAGTGTACGATACAGCGCAAAACGTACGCGGCATTTGTGGCATTGGCGACGCAGCGTACATGGCTGGCCAATGGGTTGGTTATCGCTCAGCTATGAATCGACGACTACTCACGTTGTGCATTTGGTGGTATGGCAGGAGGATAAGGCATTGGCTGCATGAAAGGTGCCGATACAAAGGCACCAGGTGGTGGGGGAGCCATGCCAGGCATGATAGGCTGAGACCAGAGGTTGGTGCCATATTGAGGTTGAAGACTACAATTTCTTACCTGCCCGTGGTAGTAAGGAACGTAAATAAAACGTTGTTCGCCTTCTTCGTACGGGTGATGGCTGACGGGTGGCGGACCAGGTGGTGCCATGTGAGCCGGTTGCTGAGGTGGTTGGTGAGGTAGGGGAGGGAACATGTTTGCATATCGTTTGCCACTGTACGGCCACATCGCGGCTAAAACAAAGTAAGACTAATGTAAAAAGACGCATAAAGTATGTCATACTGATATTGCTGGCTTCCGCAACCTTGTTGTGTTTGAAAGGATTGAAGTCATCCTTGACAAGGACCGTAGCCTTCTTGACGACTTTCGTGCCAAAGAAGGGATTGGGAGTAGAAACCTGTAATCACATTGAGCAACGCACAATCATTAAGTCAGCAACCTCACCGATTCAGCTGGCTTGACTTGTGGTGATGCCGAGGCAGAAGCAGAGGCAGAGGCGGTACTGGGAATAGGTGAAGTAGGACCCTACATAGAGCAAACAAGATACGTCAGCGTCAGTATTACTAGGCGGGATAACAGTGCATTCGTATTACAGGGGTGAAGGCACTTGCTTTTGGATTCGGCCGGAAGGACGATGCATTTGCATTTAGCCGGTTTGTCGAGGTCGGCGAGGTCGGCACGGTAGTACTTGACGAACTTCCATTTGTTTGTGGACTGGGTGACTTCGTCTTATTCCCTTTGAAAGGGGGTATGGGTTGAATATACATGTTGATAGTTGGTTTGCCGTTTGTCTTGCTAGCCTCCAATGGTTTGGGAGCTACTTTGGAAGTGGACGCTGATGAAGTCGGCGCACTTGGCTTTGTTGAGACAGCAGTAACCGGAATAGGTTTCCGAGCCCCATCAGGTGCAACCTTGGAAGGTACAGGTATTTGCGGGACACGCGAAGCACTCGGAGATGGGCTGAGTGTTCCTACAGCGCCAATAGTTCGAGCCGTCGATGAGGATGCATCCTGAGTAGCCTTTTCACGAATCTGCCGCTGCTTTTCTTCGTCCTTGGCCAGAATGGGTACCAGATCGTCAGGAATGGGCTTGTTAAGCTGGGCGATGTCATGTAAATTATAGGAAAGAAGATGCGCATGAATACCGACCTTGAATGTCTGGGAAAACTTGAGTAGCTCAGCTTTGCGCTTGTCCATCTCACTTTTGACTAGGGCCTGCTTCTTTTGGGTCAAGCGCTGCCGCTCATTAGTTACAAAGTCACGGAACGCTGGGAGAGGATCTGCTGGCGGCTATAAAGATACCGATAGGAATCACGGTGATCAGTAAGGAGACTGATTCAATGCTTGATGCTTTAGGGCTGCATGGAGCGACATACCTTGTTCACTGACGACGTCGACGGCGCTGGAGAGGTTGATTTGGTAGTCGGTGGCACTTCTTTCACACCCACCACTGTTCCGTCAGGGCCATTGACGGAAAGCTTGGGGACATCGGTTTTCAGCGGTGGGCTGCCGATGGCTGGAGCTCCAGTAGAACTTGGCTGTTGCTGTTGCTGTTTGCGTGCGCCAGGGGGGATATATGCATTTGAACCACGAACAACCGCACCATATCTATGTTGCCCATAAGAACGTGTAAGTAAGATGAAAATAGAAAGGCGCACTTGTCTTCCTCGTTGACACCACTGTCATCGAGATCGAGATTCCTCTCCTCGGCTATATGCGGATTGTTGGTGGTACTCTGCTAACATTGTGAGCATGCCTTTCAACATACAGCAGAGCACCCTCGCGTTGGAGGACATACCCCCATGATTTCACTAGCGATGCGCTGTGCCTTTCGTTCCCTCTCTTTGAAGTCTGCCGCAGACCTATCAAGTTTGGTCGTGTAAACCTCTTCATCAAACGTCGTCGTGACACCAAACTTCTGTTCGTTGACAGCAAATTGGTCCCACGAATTGTCTGCCCCAGGTCCGAATGTAACTTCATCTCCGGGCCCGTCGTGGTGGGCTGTAGGTGCACCAGGTGAGGCCGGTGAGTCTGAGTGTTGCCAGGCCTGTAGGTCGCGCTCTCGCGAAACCTTTCCCTTGCTGATATCGGTATCCGTTCGAAACGCTATCACAGAAGATCAGCACAGGGTTAGAACAAGGAGTATAGGAAAGATGCAAAGTGAATGAATATCGGGGCAATTGCGTCAAGTGAATTTGGGTCTGGGGACTTACTGTCACCATTGGGCAGTTTAGCATCAGCTGGCCCCGACTGCCAATTCTCGATGTTGGCTAAAGGGATGAAGAAAGAGTCTTTCAGAGGAGTACCCGGTTTCGACATCTCCTTGACGTCTTTCAGAGTCACACCAGCCGTGTCGCCCTCTAGAGTAGTGGACAAAATGACACCCTCGTAACGCTGACCAGTTTTTGTCGACAATGTGACAGTTGTACCCTGGTGTGGAACGGAAGTTGTAGGCTCGTGACATGGAACACAATCGGATATGTAGGACGCACAGTCAGACCAGTTAAAGTCTGGAGCACGCGATCTTGCGGCGCATCCTGAGAACGAGAGCCGTTGGCATGAGCAGGTAATGAAGGGAAACTCCCCTGAGGAGCGGGAGGGCCATTTGGAAGGCGGGAAGTGGTGTTCGCGGGAGAGAACGTGGGGGAAGCCCTTGCCCCTGACCACGCTGGACGACTAGATCGGAAGAAAGGAAAGGAGTGAGGGCGATGTAGAGGACATATGTGGCGACGATGTGAGTGGCGACATACCGGGTAGCGGGGTCTGCCATTCCCTTCCTGGGCTGCTTTGAACGGGAAGTGGTTGCCATTGTGAAGATATAGAAAGAAGAGAAAAATCAAGGAGAGAAGATCTGAGGAAAAAGAGCAAAAGACAGCAGAAATGACGAGAGATAGCAAGCACGACGCGACCAAGGCCGCTTGGAGAATCAAGGCGTGCAAGATGTGGGCTCGCAGTTTTGGCCTGGAAGGGGAAGAAAAGAATAAACCCTTGCAGGCTGGCGAGGAGAAGATGAAGGGAAACAATTTTATGTTTCGTGCGGGCGGTTGACTGTAGAGTCAAGTCGGAAAGTCGCTCACTAACGAAGGCCTCGAAGCCCAATACAACAACATCCCGCGGGAACAAGACACGGACCCCAAAGACCACTCCTCTCCATCTCACCGCCTCCCCAACGAGCCCGACGACGGCCAATACATCTGCAGACATCCATCACCGACTCTGCCCATCGAGTAGACCTCCCCATCGCTCCTTCTCACCGTCGTCGGGACCACACCGCGCCACCACGGAGTTTGAATGCGGTCACAGGGGTCCTAACGCGTGTCGCTCTACCATTACTACGACGCCTGCCATCACGCTGAATGCTGCACTCTCCAAACTGACATTTATGTCTCTCGAGAACACCTATCGGACATTGACTCGATTCTAGACATTAGTGTCTCTGTCCCCAAAGCTGACGCACCCAGTGTCGAGCCTCGAGCCCGAGAGAGAACGGCACAACTCCTCGCTGCTTGAAGACACCTTTAACGAAGCAAATCACCAAGGCGCAGCTGACACGCTCCTTTCCACCAAGTACTGCTGGTGAGAGGTAGACCATAGAGGCGAGCTACAGCAAGGGACCTTAGTGCCAACACTAGAGGAATATTCCGAATGGCTCTGCAGCAATTCAAACCCAGAGCAACCTTCACTGCATCACAGCCACGCTCGGCCCGCGTCGACCGCATTAACACTCGAGTTCTCAGTTCTAGAGTGGCGGCGACCAAGTAATCTCGTTTCCAGATGTTACAGGGCACGCACGCTAAGTGGAGGCACGCTGCATCCAAATGTCCAAGTAAGGTCGGAGGCAGAAATCTGTCAAAAAATACTTCCGACCGAAAAATTTGGCTCTGATTTCAGACACTGACACCACCTCTTAAAGGTTCATGCAAAACGATTGAACACCACACCAAGATTACGGCGGCAGTCGAGGATCCCACGTCGTCGCTCTGGGTTACTGCACAGCCATTCGGAATCACTGCTAGCATTGGAGCCAGGAAGTTCATGCGTCCTACGGTCCTAGTAATAGCTGGCCTCATGTACTAGGTATGATGAAGCCTCGGTTCTGCTCTGAAACACCGCCGGATAACTGGTGCTAGTAGTCACAGTCTAAGTCCGTAGTATGAAATTTGGGCATAAACATTCAATTTCTCACGCGGGTTCTTCTGAATAACCATCAGACTGTTTCAACGTCATGCAGTCAGATTCCAACTGGGGTAACCATATACCCTCGACAAGTGGCGAGATTGCTCTGCAATCTATTCCGGTGAAAATGTGCTCTGGAGAACATCAAACCGGTGTGGCATATCCAAGGAAGCTTCCTCGCAGGCAACAGTTCCGGCCAGAACCGGTATGTGGCGGGCTGCGAGACAAGTTTGTCCTCAAGACTCATTAGTATGTAAATCTCTGTCAATGTGTGTTTATCCGGGTCCAATGCTTCCATCCATCGTCAATCCTTCCACCCTAACTCATGCGCACGTGGTAACAAGTCTACCCTTTGAGATACACTATTGCTGATTTATTTTACCCCATTTCTCAAAAGAGCTACACGGGTGACTCAGGACTACAAATTACCCCTCATGGTGTCCCTCGGAGTTTTTCCAATCGGGCAGGTGTGCATCGTGTTCACCTATTAAGAGACTGGCGATTATCATCTCGGAGTTGAGAGAGCAGTGACAGGAACAGGAACAGGCTTGCCATGCTATTATTAATACAAGCGTTGGAATTTGCATCCCATGCACTTCCGTAAGTATATACCAGGATCAGTTTCATGTCACGTTCGATGATATTCTCTCAGGCTACTCAGTTGGCGACTTAAAAGGTTAGCAGAAGGTCGGCGTGCTTCCCTCATCCTCTTCGCTGCCATGTCTTATCCAACAGTTCGCCTGCGCGATCTTTCCTCCCAACCACGATACATGACTTATTGGGAAAGGGTCAAGCACACCAAAATCCATCTGTTTACTGAACTGGTCGCTGAAATGGTATCCCATTTCTATTATATCCTCCCTCAGACACAACTAACTTCTTGGATGCGTACAGCTTGGTGTATTTCTATATGTTTATGCGGGTTGGCTGAGCCTCTTCGTTCCGATGAGCGGATCGTCACTAACTATTAATTATGCCACAGGTGTCGGATCCACAGCTGCTTTCGTTGTGGGGGGCCTCACATCTCAACCGATCGGCTGTCAGTCCACGTCTCGATAGTGTTGATATTAGTCCTAACCTCGACGTTTAGCCCTGTTCACCGTGGGCGTTGCTTATTCCATCGGAATCGTGCTTGCAGTCACGATCTGTGGGGCGTCATCTGCTTGTCACTTCCATCCTGGTGTCACCATTTCATTCGCCGTATTCAGAGATTTTCCTATCCGAAAAGCTGCCTTGTACGTTTTTCTCGTGGTCTTCTGCATCCATTCATACCAACATTGGATACAGGTACATATTAGCACAGATATTCGGCGCTTATTTGGCATGCCTCGTCATATATGTGCAGTGGAAGGACCTGATTTTGGTATGTTCTTGCTTGATCGACTTCACAGAGAGGAAGACTCAGCCTTCTTAAGGTCGCGGAAGCTGTTCTTGTTGAGAAAGGCATCTATGACACGATGATGTTCTCTCCCAGTGGTCCTGGAGGTATATTTGCGCTCTATGTATTGCCTGGGACGAACTTGCTCCGAGTTCTCCTAAACGAGTTTATGACGGTGAGTATTTCATTCTCTTTCCTCAGGGGTCAGTTTGACGGTGTATGCAAAGGATTTTGTTATTGGCCTGGCCATGTGTGCATGCCTTAATCCAACCAACCACATGATACCACCAGCAGCGGCCCCCTGGGTCATTGGATTCACTTAGTACGAACAGTTTGTGATCTATTTATCAGTTTATTGTCTAACCCATACCACAAGTGGCGTAGCCGTATGGGGATATTCGCCAACTTCAGGTACGTGCCCTTTTCATCATTCTCAGAAACGCGCTTATTGATTATCATCGCTTCTAGTTGCCGCAAACACAGCCCGTGACGTCGGCGCACGTATGATGGCGATGTCAATTTGGGGTCTCCGAGCTGCGGGTGGCCCATACGCTGCAATCTCCGCGCTGACGAACATCCCAGCCACGATCCTTGCGTTCCTCCTTTATGATACCTTCCTCAGCTCTTCCTCCCGAAGTACGTACTTCGAGTTCTCATCTAGAGGTGCAAGCAAGAAGCTGACATGAATCCGCGTCGATCCAATAGCCTTAACCCCACAGCACGTTGCGTTCCTTAGGGCAAACAAAATGTACCACGAAGAAAATGATCTTGTGCCACCTGGCTATCTCGCAGCGCTCGGACCACACGAAGATACGACCTCTTCGAGATCGTTCGACGAGAAGCCCATTAACACGATAATGGGAGTCGACGCCGGAAACGTCTAGTCGTCGGCTTATAAAGTGTTGGAAATTTGATAACTCCCGTAGGGAAATTTTGCTTCTTATTGGGGAGGGTGACTGGTACGACCTGCGGACGACCTTGCCGCGGACCCCACGAATTTCATGATCTATTAAGTATGTACAGTACATTTCTTGTTCCAAACATGTATCGATGCCCGGTCGTCGATATTCCGTTATACATCTTATTGGTTAGAAGTGCCCTGGACAGGAAAGTTGAAAGGCCGACCAACCTTACAACAGAGCTTGATGTAGGCGAGGTTACTTCAATACACCCAACCTGAACTTCTGAAGGTGGATCTGGTACGACGCTAGGGGCACCGTGAATCTTTTTTCCCCTTTCGACGCTGCCACAGAAATAATCTTGTTTTGTTAATCGCAGACAATGCCTCCCCGATAACTAGTCTGGATCTGGTCACCTAACTATCCGATGCGGCTCCCTTGCGGCCATATTGTGCTCGTCGTGTACCACCAAGAAATTTCCGGTCCCAACATCTTGAACAAAGATAGTGGTCAATGTGCTTCCACTGACGGGGAAAGTTCATCCGACCTCCTCAAATGGTTCAAAGCAGGCCATCGTCCTCGTTATAAACCAAAGAAAAAAATGTTTTGATATCCCCGCACTCCTCCCGCGTTCCTTATTCCGATTCTCCGCTTTGCCCGTCCTGGGCCCACGTACATACATCGACTCTTGTATTCGGCTTCGTTGAATAGTTATATGAGGGAATACGGGACTCGTGCAGGACACAAAATAGATGAATACCTTTGACTGAGGCATCGACCGAAGGCCGTTTGATCAGATCGGCTACAGGTTCGTGTTGCCTGATACATAGGTGAACTTCATCGTGATTACCGCTAAGACTCAGTTCAATGGTTCAGGATCACTCGATATTTGTCCTAACGTGGCGACAGAGGTGACTGGATTGGCGTGGATAGCGGACAGGACATTAAATTTTTCATTGACATTTTTCGCTGAATCCGTGAAAATTATGCATTCAGTGAATCACTGAAAATAACGGCGTGCATTTTCAGTGGATAAAGTCAATGAATTCTCGGGTTCATTGAGTGGTCCGCCGAAAATAGGCGGTTCTAGTATCCACAGTGCTATCCTAGTACATCCACTCCGTGTGAACGAGAGAAGATGACATAAAGACAATATGCAATGAATGAAGTGGTATCATAACTCCAAGAAAGAAACACACACTACTGCCGGTGTGCAAACTCGGAGGATACGTATGAACTTGCTTTACTCCAGCGGTTCAAAAAGTTTTGTCTCCTCCTGGAGCGTTCCGTTCAGCGTCCTCGCTAGGCAAAGGGTCGGATATCACGGAGTTGTACGGCACGATCGTCATGTCGTCATCGTCACCACGTCGCTGTTGCGAGTGCGAGGGTGTGCGGGTGAGGGCGGGCCAGGGCGAGCCTACACTTAGTTTGACGGTCACGTTGCACTGGAGTCGAAGTTGTGTTTGAATGGTTTCTTGTGTTGCAGATGCTGAGCTGAGAGCTTGGCCTTGGCAAGCTTTACTAGTCACAGGCACATGCGTGTTTGCTCCTGACAGTGTAGGTTTTTTTTTCTTTCTACGCATCTCGAACTGCCACTCTTCATCTCTATCTCGAAATCCAACTCCAAGATGTCTGCTATCTAGCAGACCAGTGACGGAGAGCAGCAGGATTTAGAGACCTCAGGTGGTTACGAATTTTTAACCCCATTTCGACAACACTCGTACTCCTGCAGTGTTGTCGTTCCTCAGCGCGAGCCTGAGCCAGCTCCATCCAATCATATACATTGCCCTCCACTGTCCCGTTCGCGAGGATACGATGGCGACCTTGATGCTTTGATTCCTGACTGGTTGAGTTGGTTGAGACAAGAGTGGACAAAAGATTTCCGCGCCGCGCCGCACGCGGCGGAAAGATCATTCGACCCCTCGAACAGCTACCTCATTGTGAACCCTTCTGGAAAGATTCTCCTCAGCGGGTGAGCATTTCTCTCTCACTGAGGTCCGCACACTCGTCCGCTTGGGAATAGAGCTGACATATACGCGTAGACATTTCAGCTGTTTGTCGTAGGCGTATAGATACCTTTTCTTTGCCATGCCTTCAGCAGGCGAGCTCGAAAGACACAAATACAAGACAGTGGTATCAAAAGAAGTTATCTGCGCGGGCAACCATCAACTTGCTCACCAGCTATATCGATCGTACCGGTCTCGTTTGTTCCAAGAACACGACGCTCAAATTTAGACCGACAGCATGTCAGAGTCCTTTCATCACCATAGTGATGTTATCTGGACTTGCTTCGTTCTATCATCGGAGAGCAGACATTGCTTTATAAGTCCCAGGACTACTGGATTTGACTCCGTATCACCCGCAAACGTTCAGAGAAAGCAATTAGCTCACTACAGGTACCATCAAATAACTAACTAGTCATTCGACGCCCACGGTGCCAGGATCCGCATATCCTACTAGGTCGTCCCCATTCTGTTAACACAAAACGATATGTACATATTGCTACTCTGAAACACACGCGATTGAGGCGTGAAGACCAAGTAAAGGTGTGGAAGGGCCATCACGGCAGATCGTACAGGATGCTGGCCGATGTTCACTTAGTCTGCCCGAGGCGCCTCGACCTCTATCGATATCTCCTCGATGTCCTTCACCGCATCCATGAAACCCATCGTCATCCCTCCAGCGCCATGGCCGGATGATGACAAACCGAACCCAGCGTCGATCCCCTCGCCACGTCTACCCCGAGCATCGTGCAGAAAATCCAACCCCTCCTTCTGTTCGACATGCTCGAATCCGTTCGCTTTCCCGACAGCGCCATAGTCAGATAACTCGACACCCTTCAAGCCCACGTTCTGTTCGGCATCCAGGAACCCCATCGGCATCCCGAGAGGGCCACCGCCGGACAACGACAAACCGAACCCAGAGTCGATCCCCTCACCACGTCCACGCTGAACATCGTGCGCGTACAACTTCCGAATGGCCAGGATGAATCGAGGGCTTACAGCGAACGAGGGCACCCATTCCAGGACGAGCAACACTCTCACCAGCCATTCTGCAGTTGGAGACTTGCCCCAGGCAGCTATTGCGATGATGATGCTAAACATGGACACCCTGTGACGAAAAGTTCGGTGGGTCATTCATTTATTTGCGAGCTTAGATGACAATGGGAGGTTGGGGGGATGGGATGGGATGGGACGGGGACGTACGCAAGGAAATAGAAGACGCCCTGCCGGACGAGCAAGTTCATGTACTGACTGATTTGCCAGTGGTTTGTCACGCGGTACATCTGAACCGACTGCGTTATGAATTGAACGATCGCTAGGGTGCACATCGTTGCACCAATCGTGATTTCCAAAATGGTGGCCGCTTTAGCCCAAACGGGCGAGGGTAAGTACACCACGCAACGCGACTGATCGAGTACGTGTCTGACAATCACTGTGCGATGGCCAAGAATGGGAGTGGTATCGTACGGTTGGTTAATGCAGTTTACCATTTATTCAGCCAGAGTCTACATACCATACAGATTCCTCGGGTCGCTGGCCATGAAAGAAATGACAATGGTGCACACCATCTCCGCGGAAAACAACACAAGGAGAGTGCTAAGAACTAGCCTCGATCGATTATACATTGACCACACACGGAGGATCATGATGACTGCAACTACCATCAGTGTTTACTTCTCTTGAAACCGAGTTACACAACAACTCACGGTCGGCTGCACCAAGAAAGAAAAGGAATGACCATTGGTTAATGATATATAACAATTTACCTTGAATACATCAGTGAGCATAGGCCGGGAAAGCATTGGGTGAGTGTGCTTACAGCTGTTTAATAAATATCAATCATGTTTGGGCATGACAACAATGAGGGTAGGGCGAATACGTACATCTGTGTACAAATTAGTGGCACACAATTTAGCACTTCGTTGATTATCGGTGTCGGAGGAACAATACCTCTGCAGGGCTATGTATGAAGGTGGTGCTGGCTTGGGGCAAGGTCATAGTTTGATCAACTCGTATTGATGTGCCAACATACCAAGGATGGGAGCTCTGAAGAGCGATCTGGAGTTACCATCTGCATACTCTTGGAGTAACCAGACTTACACAACAGAGAAAAGGCCACAATAACAAACCTATAACAAGGGTTAGCTTGTCGTGGCAATGCGCCTGGAAGTCTGATACCTACAAAAATATACAGCATCGACACCCAGGTCCAGGGTTGTTTCTGTAATGGTATCAAGAATGTGTCACCTTGACAAATGCCAGGTTCTGCTGACCCAGATGTACTCTATCTACACAAATTATCAGTGAGGAAAATGTTGTGTATAATAGTGGGACTATACCTCATCCGAAAATGCAAGGACTGGCAAAGAGGAAGTTAGTATGTCGTATTGGAACAAGGTGTATCGCTCACCATAATCATATACAACGGCAGTAATGATAATAACTGCAAAAAGGTTGTGATATGGATCTCACATGACTGAGCATGAACATACCACTCGTGTAGTCAACCTGCTGAAGGCCACTCAGACTGGCCGCAAGCGCAGAAGACATAGTTTCAATGGGTTTTGTACTAAGAAAAAATCGCAAGTGTGGCAGACAGGAGGAAGAATTTTCTACTCGACCTTTTGAGAGGGCAGCCTACCGTATTTATAACTTGGGAACGGAAGGACTCCATTCAGTTCTGAAAAGCCACTGGGCCCAGGGGGGAGACACCCTGTGGCACACACAATGGAAAATTTGCGGCACTGATCTGTGGTCCAAGAGCAGTCCGATAAGTTTTCACTAAGCGAGCCCGCTCATTGGCTGAGTTGAGCATCTAAGCGATTCCACTAAGCGTCTTACAGCACGACTCACTGCGAGTACTTCCAAATGGAGTGAAGTCACGGTATACCCAGATAGTGTTCTCACAGAAGTAATAGATATTTGGGTGTGAAGGCATCACACTTACTACCCAGGGTTGCCTACCTGTGGATGTGAGTAACAAGTCCAGATTGGCAGATACGGCATTCAGATCAGAGTTCCTGACGTCCCTGGTGTATTTGGCACCAAAACCCGTGTTTTAATGGTTTCGGTTGTGGCCACAGCCTCCTCCAAGGTGGGAAGCACTGGCAGCTTCAACCTACCTGGCCCTGCCAAGGTATTTCTCTCCAACGCCCACCGTGATGTGACGAGCATCATAAGTACTGAAATATGCACACAGATGTACGTATACGTCCTAACTTAGCTGATGGTGCCAAAGAGCTGCGGCATGCATGGAATGAATGACAGTCCAACAGCTCTTTGGCAACTAAGCGAGCCCCTCCGATTCAAATCAGCCAAAGTCTTCAAATTTATAAAGAGAATTCATCGAGGAGAAATGTATGATCGCCACAGACATATTCTGTGAGGACAACATTGTATTTGTAAGTTCCGGTGCTAATAGTCCTTCAAGTTTTGACTCACAACTTTACCAGCGTGTGCCGTTATATGTAAGGGATCCATGGGAATGCTGATCTGATCCAAGCTCGTGAAAGCGTCCCAGCCTCACTCGGGCCTCCCCTGCCAAGGGGTTTCATTGAATAAGAGGAATGCAGTTGATGGTGGCACCGCTTAATGGTCCTCGTTGCTGCCCTCCCAGAATTTGCTGGTGAGTCTCGATGCGCCAACTATTAATTTTGCTGGTATATCTAATATGTTGCAGTTGTACTCAGTACAGTTACTACAGTACCAGTATCCAAATTTAATAATCTGAAACATGCCTATAACACGGAAGATTCCGAACTACATACTATAGCCAACCCGAACTCCCCACCCAACCCTTTTTTGCATCAAATTTGCCACTCGGGAAATGCCCCCAATCATCACAACCCTGTCCGCAAGTTGATTCGCTTCTGTGAAAGATTCAAACCCTCACTTCCAAGCTTTTCTCGGCTTCCTGATTAGTAGTTGGTGAGATTGATAGTTGCAGCAACTAGTAGTCAGAGTTGCTTACCTGTGGATTCTGAGTACTTGGCACTAAGTCCAGATGCGGTTCATCAGAGTCTGTCCTTGGTCTGATTGGTATTTAAAGCCATTGATCGGACTGAACTTTGGCGGTGCGACTTGTACGACTCTGTTTGATCTGCATTTAATTTACCAAGAGCTCAAGGATGGAAAGTGGACTTTCAGTTCCCCAGAAGTCACCTCGGAGAAACAGCATCGGTAGTGTCGTTGGTTGGTTCTCTAGCCCCTCGACGATATGGAATTTTTGTATGATCTTAAATTATTATTTCGTGCTGTGTAGATCAGCAATTACTCTGGGAAACAGCGAGGCGTAGTCAAGACTCTGCAAGGTGAGTCCCAAAACTGAGCTACGGAAAACGAAGGGACGTACAAAATAAATCTTGGGACACTGAACAATGATGCTCAAATAGCTTTCATGGCCGTGAGGTGTTGGTGACTCTGGACGGACGAGTAAGTCCACCCTCCAAAGGAAGTTACATATGCAATATGGTCAGAGATGGTTCCTGCCAGTGGAATGATATCGTCAGCAAACCCAAGTTTTACACACGGAAACTGCATGAACCGTACAACGATATCCTTGCTTCCTTCAAGTTCAAATGCTTCAGCGCCGGATCCAAAATCTCCCCACCGACAATGTCAAAGAAGACGTCGAGATATCCGATGGCACTCTTGAGGTCCTTCTCGATGCTACGCTTGTAGTTCAAAGCCACACCAACGCCTGGCTCGATCTCAACCCAGGGGCATTTATCGTCACTCCGTCCAAACGCCACAACTTTTGCACTTGCAGGTCTTCCGAGCTGACAGACGAGGGATCCGACTGCGCCTGCAGCACCGGACACGAATCGGAGAGTCTCGCCAGCCATGAGCTCCCCAGGTCACGGAGATTCAGTTGCAATCATTGCGGATGACTACCTGAATCAACGATACTCGCTGGGTCACTCACAATGTAGGCAGTCATGCTTGGCATTGATAAATCACGTCAAATAAGACACGTTGACGATAGGTCTTACCTACCTTGCATCCCAAGGGTGTTTAAAAAGTCCTGTACGATGGTGCCTGGAAGCGGACCCGAAAATGTCATTCACAAGGGTTGCAAGGGGATTCTCGGACCCATTCACATTACAATAAATTAGCTGGGAATCGAGGATAGACGGAAACGGAAGTAGTATCTGGCTCACTTGGTACGTATCGCCCTGTGGTGAAAATGCTATCCACCCTGGCCTCTACGAGGATACCCAGGCCGAGGGCATGCATCACTTCGCTGATCTCAACCTGAGGGATGTAACTACGCATGTCCGGGAAGCTTTCTGTTTCAAGGTGTTCACGGAGATCTAACGATGCGAGTGGATGAGCTGGATGACACGATTCAAGGAAATTCAGAAAGGACTCCTGTGCGGGTGCATCGAAGGCCGCCGTGCGTGGTCATTACTGTGAATGTTCTCCTAGGCTACTTACCGAAGCGTGCACCTGCAATTTTTCAAGTCGGATAGTAATATCTGCTATCCAGCTATGATAGGAACCAGAACTTGGTCCGGTGAACAATATTGCTAGTTGTACTGATTCAGATTGGTAAATATGAAACCACGGTGCGGAACAACCAAGAAAATAGCCGTACAGATGCAATAGATACAGGGAAAGCATGAATAATTGTGTGCTTGCATTCCAAGTTGGCGTTTAAGAGGCGTAAGCGAGCATGTAAATGAAAGCGGTTCGTTGAACGAGAAGGGTACTAGATCTGCTCGAGACAAGTTGCAATTATGACCGACGGATCGGGGCGGGTAGCAGGCCCATTAAACCAAAGACGAGGGCATATAATCCAGATGCTGCATCGGGGATTGGTGGATGTTTAAAAGCAGAGCACGACAGAAATACCTCCGATAGTGCCCTTCAAGTATCCGAGACTTGACCATTTCCCGAGGGTGATGGATAGTAGTGACCAGCCAGCGACGATGGCGGCGGTTAGAGTTGGGATTACGCGTGAAAGGACACCAGATTGTCTCCATGAACGGTACTTTGAAAGAGTCTGAGGAGACAACAGTGTGGGTAGCGATGAGTACTCACGTCAGGCTCAACCCCTCGGAGCCAGCGCAGGAGCAAAATATAGAGAAACAAGACGACTACGAGCCCGCCAAGACATGATGCAAGGAGTGCGACAGTTCTATTCCCGGTCAATCAGGGCTCGATTGTATGAGCAGGAGACCTACCTGGACCAGTCACCTGGGCTAGCATTGGGTGTGGAAAGCAAGCTAAAGAGGATGCGATGAGTGTTGAGAAAAAATGTGACAGCGGCGCCAGGGATGATGAACTTGAGCTGGCGGAGTGTGTGTCTGGAGAGCGCGTGCAGGTGTGGACTGGCCATGATCGTGATGAGGATAAGTGATGACTTGGCAATCAACTGAGACCGTAACCACACGTCACCAGTATTCGCTTCCGAATTGGGCGCCTATTCTCGGTGTACTGATTCGGTGGTGATACAGATAACTCAGGCTTGTCAACCCGTTTGTTCGTATCCTGATACCAGTTTCAAGGATATCTCTGCGGACTGGCAAGGGGCGATGCTCAAACTGCCATATCGGGGCCATTAGCTAGAAGAGGTCACGAGTTCTTCCATCCTTGCCATCAGGACGACAAGACATTTAATTAGTCGATGGCTCGGGGAAAACCAGCTAAAACTCTGGTAATCAAGGCTCCACGACATGGTGCTCAGCGTATAGGTCTCAAATTCAGCCTGTCCGTTGACAATGTCGTACGGAAAGAATACGCGCCAAAGTCTGCGAAGCAACGACCCCGCGTACGCTACCAACACAACAATGATCCACCAGCAGGCGCTCTGGCACAATCAATCGTCGGTTTTTCCCAAAAAATGCAAGTCATCGTACTGATCGGCGTGAATTTCGACTGTAGGAAGCTGCCTCTGAATGGAATTCACTCTTGACCAGTGCTCGTGCACAAAGAGGGCCACAATGGGACGTGGGGACGCAACAGTCAGTAGAACCACTGCCAGCTCCGCCGTATGCAAGCATCTGATGTTTGACAGATTCCAAGTTGACTTTGGGTCAGCTCTCTACTACAACCCTACTCCCCTCCTCGAAGTGTTGAAACAGCAACGTCCTCAAGATGAGCATGACCACCTCCAAACTCCCGTACGTCCGGGTTCAATGCAGCCTCCGGACTTCCGCCACGAGTCCCCTCGCATCACTCGAAATCCTTCTGCTTCTGCAATTCAACCCAACTACGCCTACGGGTCTCCCCGTCACCCACAGCACCAACCACCAACATTCAATACAATTCCACCCGGTCATTTCTATGGCGACCCCCGCACACCTGGTGGAATGGGCAGTATGTCTCCAGACCTTCGGAGACGCACCGGGAGAGTTGGACCAGACGAGGGGTTCATTACACTCCATCCACATGGCCCGTAAAAAAGAGTACCACAGATACCATGTATCTTTCACTGTTTCACATATACAGAGTCAGTCTGCTTTCAGCAAACAGAACAATATTGTAATGCACTATTGATCTCTTTCGATACATCCTTCTCATATATTGTACGCTTCAAAGTACCGGCGCCACGGCATTACGGTTTTGCAGTTATGGAAATCCGTGGCCGTAGTTTCCGAGCGCGCTGGGACTCCTCGCCATCTGATGTATGTGGCCGCAGGCGCTTTCCCAGAACCTCCGAAAGAGCGACCATTCGTGGTGACCGTTCCTCTTCCCTTTCCTGGGCTTCTTCCTCCCGTGCTGATCCTCCTTCAGGCTCCTCAGGTTCCTCGGGCTCTCCTGAACCTTCGCCCCCAACTGCCCCCTCAACCCCGGTCCTCTTCACGCTTGTTCGTTCAGGAGGAGGAAACTTCATGGCCTCCTCCGCGGCCAAAGCGAGCTCCGCCTCCGTTGGTGGGCGACACTTGGCTCTACGAGGTTCCTTCATGGCGTCCGCTAGTGGCATATTTAAAAGCCGATAACCTGGGCAATCAGGCGCGCACCGATGATGCTTCTTCGTCGAAAGAACGTGACGCGGTAGAGAAGGTTGCCTCCGTGGCCACAGAAAGGACCGAGAATCATTTCGACACGGAAGCGGGTTGCACGTATGAATGCAGATTTCGAAATCGGTTGGATTGAGACCCAGAGGGGAGTTGCTTTTCTGTGGTGCAGGGCTCACACGAATGGATGTGCTGGCGGAAGCTACTTGGTGTGAAGAAGACACAACCACCTAGTTTCCCGTGTGTGCAACGACAAGAAGTGCGTAGGAAAAGGTTGTTCACTTACGTTGTGTTGCTCGTTCTGGGGCTCGTTATTTGCAGTTAATGGTTTCCTGATAAACTTGTTCGCCTGTATGAGACGGATATATCGAGAGATCGGACAGCCAAGTAATACTTACACCACGATATGGGATTTTCAACACGATCAGATCACTACGTTTGTTGGCGTTTGTATCTGCCTGCGGCTACGGGGGTGTGAGACATGTTCCTTTGATCCACAGGTGGATGACTATTACCGTCGGTGACTGGGACAAACTTGATGGTCCTGATGTGGCGTGATTTTGTTGATTTTGTTGGTTTTGTCCAGAGTCAGAGGACGCAAGCTGCTCGGGTGATAATTGAACTCGGAGGAGTTCGACCATGGCCTCAAGTTCGTGGACTCGTTTCACAGATTCTTGACAAGCAACATGTTGGTGCTCCAGCGCTGTCTAGCAAACAGGATATGGGTATCGCAGCATGTCTCAGAAAATATAGAGAACAAACTGTCTGGTCTGCAAGTGTACTGGTCAGCCTCTGGATCTCAGTGTCCAGAAGGGCCTTGCTCTCTTCTGCTGCGTTAACCTTGGCGCTGAGCTCATCCTCCTTTCGTTGTAGCTCAGATACCCGGCTTCGCGCTATTTGACCGTCCCGTTTCCACTCGCTTCCATATTTTTTCCATTCCTGCAGTAACTGTTTAAGCCGAGTTATCTCCTGGTTCGCGAGGTCCAGTTTTTCAAGCGTATTCTCGAGCCCAGTTTTGTTAGCTTGTGCCGACGGATCGTCAGTTGTTCGCTCCGGGGAAAGTATATTGCTGGTATCTGGCTTGGCGGAGGCAAGGGCCGCTCGAAGTTGATCGCTCTGAGCGTCCAGCGAACCTTGAATACGTTGTAGTTCGTCCTGAAAGATTCGTTGAGTGTGAGCATCTGACGGTCGATACGAGAGTCCCAAACTGCACCTCAGCCTCTTCACGTTTCCTCCGGTACTCTTCCAACTCTTCTTCCTTTACCCGAAGCTCAGCAGCGAGAGCACGACACCTCTCGTGAAGATCCTCTGTCGCTAACGATCCCCGATCTCTCTCGGTTTCAGGCATCCCATTATCAACCTCGCCAGTTTCCTCGCTTTGCCTTCCTGCATCAAGGTTCTGCTCAACCTCTCCCTCCGAGTCACCCCAATCTGGTGAAGGATGAACGTCTAGCCGTGCACGAAATTTCGCAAAGGATGCCATGAGGACGTCGCATCCCACTGCCAACGTCTTTCGTTCGTCAGCCCATTTAGCGGAGGACTGTGTGAGCTGGTGCCGCAAGTCAGCGACTACGTGCTCGAGTTCGAGGTTCTTCTGCAAGAGGTCGTTGAGATGGGGTCTTAGCCTACTCGGTGGTGCCATGGGCTGCGATTACGAGTACAGAGGAAATGCTGAAGTGGTTAGAATAATTCGGATTACCTTCAGGCTATAATGTCACGCCCGAGTCGTCCTCACTCTCCACCGTGGTTGTGCGTGCCCTTTCACACGAGATTACGTCTCGAGATAGGAATCTCCCTACACCATCATCCGCTTAGCCTTGTAACATCCCGTTTCGTGCTGAGCGCTAAGAACCTGGACTCTGGATAGCGCCAGAATAACAACACCCGATACAACGTGAACTCTCGGCACTACAAGTCTTCAGTGATGGATCTTCAAATTCTCGAAATTGATCGACTCCGATTCGCCTGACATTCGAGTCAGGTGCCAGTTCAGAAGCTGAGAAAGTTGCTATCAATAGGACAGTGAGAAATTCACATAAAACGGCCCGGTATGCAAGATCCAACGGCTTGAACTGCATTGCTTACTATCATCACCACGAACCAGCAATGTCGTCCACCAAGAAAATTCCGTATGGTGAGTGGACCAAAACCGTAGCTCGCGATACATCAACATCTGGTGAATATCAGTGAGGCTTGGAAATTCGGGCTTGAAGGTGTCAAAGATCATCCTCGGGACTATGCAGTACGGTGATAAGGGATGGCAGGAGTGGGTCTTGGGCGAGGAGGAAGCTGTCGAACATATCAGGGCAGCGTAAGTATCACAATCGATATTCCTACTAGTCGTCGTGATTTCGATCTTGGGGTGCACAGATACGAAGCTGGAATTCAGACATTCGATACCGCTGACGTGAGTTTATCTGTCATGTCGTGCTTCATTTACCTGAACCACTCTAGACCTACTCGAATGGATACTCGGAAGTCATTCTCGGAAGGGTGATCAAAAGACTCAACCTCCCTCGTGATGAAATTGTCGTAATGACAAAGGTGAGTTACATCTGATGACCAAGTAGGACAGTAATTCGAGTCTCCGCAGGTCTACAATGTCGTTGGCCGCGAGTATAGCATCAATCAAAGCACCGGTCGACAGGATCCTGATCAGAATGGCTACGTGAACCAACATGGGTTGAGTCGCAAACATATCTTTGCGAGTGTGAAGAAGAGTCTGGAACGACTTCAGCTTGATTACATCGACCTCCTTCAATGCGAGTGTTTAGCAAGTGCAGAATGTGAAACTCATTAACAACCCTCCAGGCCATAGGTTCGACAAGGAGACGCCAATAGAAGAGACCGTAAGTATGCCGCGTGAGTTTGTGAGCCTCCCTTTAAATCGATCTAGATGCAAGCCCTCCATGATGTCGTCAAAGCGGGTTATGTCCGTTACATCGGAATGAGTTCTTGCTGGGCATACCAGTGTACGTATTTCACCACGTAATGTGTATCTCCATTCACATTTGGATTCATAGTCCACGCGATGCAAAGTGAGGACTAAGAGGGTATATGGATTCAAAAGCGTCGCTCATAGGCTTTAAAATAGACTACGCGATCACGAACAAGCTTACGCCTTTCATCTCGATGCAAAACCACTACAGTCTTCTGTACCGTGAGGAAGAGCGGGAAATGTTCCCGACACTCAAGATATTTGGTGTTGGCTCGATCCCTTGGTCTCCACTCGCTCGTGGCGCGCTTACCAGACCACTGGGCCAACAAAGCAATCGGGGTCAAAATGACTGGTAATGTCGTGATCATCAAGTTAAGAGGTTTACTTCTGATCCACGCCAGGTTCATTGGCAATTATGCAACTGCCTCGTCGTACGAAACGATTATAAACCGGTGTGTTCTTTGTAGTCTTCTTTAAAATCGTGTGTTCACTCGGATAACTCAGAGTGGAAGAAGTGGCAGCAAGGAAGGGTGTGAGCATGGCGCAAGTTGCGATCGCATGGATCCTCACCAAAGACGGTTAGTCTCGTTTTCTGCGTATCTCGGTTAACCTGTTTAGCCGGTGCATTGTAGGTGTTAGCGCCCCCATTGTTGGTACTACTAGTCTGGCTAACCTCCACGATATCATTGGTACGTTTTCCATTGACTAGAACCATAAGTTACACGATCTAATGATTGATTGAAGCGGGTGTCGACGTGAATTTGTCGGCAGAAGAAATCCAATATCTGGAGGAGGCGTATAAGCCGATGCCCGTGCTGGGGCATACATAGGAAACGAAGGGATGTCCATTCATCAACCCAACCAACGGAGACCAAGGTTCCGGAATTGTACATACTGGTTACAATGTATAACGTCATTACATAATCGAGCTCCTTGTTTGCAGCGAGGTTGATGAGATCGTCTGGGTCTACCGAGATTCGTTACAGAGGCGCGTTCACCCTGCATACGATATACTGACACGTTCCAGGCGAAATAGCGCACCTTTCCTCTCTCTCGTCTGCGGTGATCCCTTGTCTTTTCGCAACATGATTACGCGTTCACCAGTCAAACCAACCAAGCCTCTCTCGGGGGTTCCTCAGCACGCACGACGCGCCCCGACGCCGTTGCGTTCTACACCAGTCGCGACGGCGACGACGTCGATACTTACCTCCACAACCGCCACCGGCTCGACCGCCACTCCCCACGAGGCCATGGTCGCATCGCAACTTGCACACATCAACGACCTCGTTCAGAAGAACCGTTCCTTCGAGCAGTCAATCAAAAAGCTCAACGAGGATCTCTCCAAGTCCGCCGCTGATATCAATGCGCTCAACGCTGAACGCAAGTCCTGGGAGGGGGACCGCAAGACATGGATGGGTGAACGCCAGAAGTGGATGGACGAGAGAAAGGCCTGGGCTGAGGGGTGCGACACGATGCAAGCGTGCCATCGGATACAGCAATACCGCGTCGGGTGTGCCTTGCACGACGAGCGTGTTGCTGTGCTCAAGATGCAGGAGGCGGCGAGAATGGAGCAGCTCAAAAGATTACAAAGGGATTACAAGATTACAATGTTCCAGGCACGCGAGGCCGAGCTCGAGGCGCAGATCGGTCGTGTTGAGGAGCTCCGAGAGGAAGCGATGGAATTGAGAGCTTACCACGAGAAATCCGCACAGGAGCTAAAGGCGCGGTCTGCAGCCCTCGCCGACGAGGTAAAATCGAAGACGGCGGAAACACAGGCTGCGCACAGGCAGCGTGAAAAAGTCGAGGTACGCTCGTCACTAGAGTACCCTTCCGAACGTTGTCATGAGACTCTTACCACGTCTCTAGGATGATCTCCGGCGCCTTCGAGAGGCTCACGCAGATGCAACGGCAACGACCACCGCGTCATCCTCCAAGCTCGCACGTCTCACCACAGAACGGGATGCTCTGGAAGCCCAAGTTACTTCCCTGAAGCGTTCTCTCGAGCTTGCTCAGGACGAAACTACCCAACTTCGCACGCAGCTTGCTAACTGGCAAAACTTGAAGAAGGGAGAGGATGCTGACGCTGATGAAAGAAGAAAGAAGAATGTTGAACTTGAGCAAGAACTCAGCGAAGCCAGGAGACGTATCGGCGAGCTGGAGACGCGTGCTGGAGAAACTGAGGCACTCGAAACAAAACTTCAGAAGCAGAAGGACCGAGTTGAAAAGCTCAAGGGTTTTCTTGGGGAATGGAAGGTATGGTGTCGTGTCTGAAGCCCACTGAGCTCGTCAGGTTAATCAGATCACAGGCAGCAGCTGAAGAGCAAACAACGGCCCGAGTGACTGCGGAGACCCAGCTGGCGGATGCACAGGTACAGATCACTACGTTGGAACAGAAAATCATCGAACTTCAAGCACAGTTATCCGCTATGTCCAAGCCCAAGGTAAGTTTTTTGACTTTTCATCTTACCTCCCATTTCCCCCTCATATGTATCATCAGTCATCGAGTAAGAAAGCGTCACCCCCACCTGAACCAGTACTGTCAGATGGGGAGCTGGAGACGCTGGCACCCTCTAGGTCCCCCCTGCCAAATAAAGTCAAGGACAAGTCCAGCAAACCGGCGTCTACATCTAAACCTTCTTCCAGTAGACCTGCTGACGCTCCTGCTAAACCGCGGCCAAAGCCTCGCCCCGTGAAACGACCTGATCCTATTCCTGAACTTCAGGATAGTGATGTCGAGATTATCGAGATGCCTCCCGTTCCATCGGCGGCCCCTGAGAAAAGCACAAAAGCGAAAGGCAAACAAAAGGCAATACAAGACGATGGCGGCGGAAGCGATAACGAAATGGGAGAGGTACAGAAGCACAAGAAAAAGGGAAAAACGAAGGATATGGAGAAAGACTCAGAAACGAGGGAACCGACAAAGCCCAAGGCTGCTAAGCCGAAGAAAATTTCTCCGAGCGACGACGCCGACGAAGTGCATTCAAAGACCAAGGCGAAGGCGAACTCTAGGAAACGTACTTCGCCAGATCCCCCTAAAAAATCCAAGGCAAAATCATCGCGACCCAAGGAGGATTCAGAAGACGCTACCGCGGTTGAGATGGAGGATGCAGCACCAAAGAAGAAAAAGCGGAAGATAAATCTATTTGGTGGTGCTCAACCCTCAACATTCGACTGGAATATGAATGTGATGGCACAGGTATTCCTGTTCTCGCTCACCATGGAATGGCTACTAACACTTGGACCGGTACCGTACTAGAATGGTGAAGAGCTGGGAATACCAACACGACTCTCACCCATGAAGGAGACGGATGTTGTTCCCCGGCGACTAGGAAGGGCGAGTAAAGGGTAGATGTTACTGATATGCAGACTGTAGATTTAGTATGGTATATTACATGGTATGACCCCTCCTAGTAAACAATATGGTACATGTAGTGCATGTAGACGTGTTGCCAAATCATGAAACTCTTCTCGACGTGAATATTCGTGATCAGAGCGATTATAATGGCCTTTCGCCTATAGGCCGACCTACGTAGTATCACGGTTCCCGTGTGCTATCGATATGCGGAACGCATACCCAACAACAAAGGCGTGTGGGGTGGCCAGGTAAACGGTTCGGATGAGAGAAAGAAAACTTGCCTGGGTTAAGTACCGAGCGGGGTTTGAAACCTTGCTTACCCAGGACTCGCTAATAGAGTCGCTAATAGGACTACCATTCCCCAGACTATGGACACGAACGAACATGAGCACATCCAACGTATCGTGGTTTGACCGCCTACGGCTTAGCTTCGTCAGTCCTGCATTGCCTCAAATGCGATTGGGCCCAGACAAGAGTTCCCAAAATCCAGTGATGGTCAGTCTCGCGATTCCATGGTCGATTCACCACGTAATAGGACACCAGATGCAATTCTTCACATGGGAAGCCCAGCATCCCAGTTTGAGCTGGTGGAAGCATTTCGAAAGCGAGGTGCCTCGTCTAGCAGAGCTCGGGATTACACAAGTCTGGCTACCCCCACCAAACAAAGCAATGAAGGGCAAGGTCGTCATTTCTTTGCTTCTAGACTTGCACGTTCCTGATAGTGTAACAGAAATCCCAAGGATACGATGCTTATGATCTGGTATGTTTGGCTTCAACGTCCTGCGGCATCCGTTTGACTTGCTACACCCAGTGGGACATTGGAGAGTTCGACCAGAAAGGGTCCATTCCAACCAAGTGGGGTACCCGGGAGGAGCTCCTCGAAGCTTGCTCCGCGGCACGTCAAAACAATATTGGCGTCATTATAGATGCTGTCCTCAATGTGAATTTTCCAGGCTTGTTTGTTGAGCTGGCTCTTACCTCTGGGTCCACCAGCATAAACTTGGCGCTGATAGGTCAGAAACGTTTTCCGCCGTGCCCGTGGATCCCAAGAACCGGCTTCGTGCTCTGGAACGGGAGCGTGAAATTAGAGTACGTGGACGTTCTACCTTGCATATATATCGCATTAGCCTCTAGTAGGGTTGGACAGCGTTCGACTTCCCTGGACGACAAGGCAAGGTGAACATGATAAATGCATTGTTTCGAAGCACCCTAACATTCCTATGGCAGTATAGTGGGCTGAAGTGGACCCATGAGCACTTTACAGGTCAGTTTTACCACGAAAGTCCCCTTTTTGACTCCCTCAGCCATACCAGGACTTGATTGGGATGGCCTGACTCAGACCAGTGGAATATTTCGCATATCAAGCAAGGGCCATAAAGGTTGGTCGACCCGGGTGGACACTGAGCTAGGGAACTATGATTATCTTCTCGGAATTGATGTTCGTGTATGAACAAGATCCCACGAGTGACCATTAACAACGATTTCCGTAGATCGATCATCGGCATCCTGCGGTACGTGACGACCTACATGCGTGGGGTTCGTGGATCCTTGATGTGCGTAGTTGCAATTGGAAACCTTCTCTCATTTATTCTGATGCCGCGTTCTAGGTAACGGGCGGGAGTGGGTTTAGGTTGGACGCCATCAAGCACATAGATCGAAGTTTCCTTCTCGAGTTTGTAAGAGTCGAACGCATGTTTGGTGGTGCACTCACCGGTTCGGTTTACCCTAGATTCAAAGGACTCGCGGTGCGCCAAACAGGGAGAGGCTATTTGTCGTGTCAGAATATTGGACCGCAGAGTCAGTATTGTTTCCTTCTGCTTACGATCCGGTCGCATCTTAGTGGAGTACAGCTTGCAGAAGATGCTGCCTAGCATCCGAGAGTTTCAAGGACAGGTATAACATTTGCCGATCTTACCTCATCGGGATGGCTGAAATGCGAGAACAGACGGCGTTCTTTGATACACCACTTCACGAGAACTTTCACCAGGCCAGCAAGTCAGGCTCATCCTATGACCTCCGACGGATCCTCGACAACTCCCTTGTCGCGATCAGGCCGGGAGATGCTGTTACGTTTGTGGACAATCACGAGTGAGTGATGCGTCTCCTGACCTCCGTAATTCCACCAATACCAATTGACCGGCAGTACTGTGAGCAGTGGCATATCTTTGTATTCAGACGTCCACTAAAGGGGTAATTCAGCAAATCGGTCAAAGCCTGGAGAGTTGGGTTTGTCCTTTGACATCTCCGAACGTTCCAATGCCCTAATTGACACTTTAGGTGGGCACGAATTTCAAAGTTCAGGCATACGCCCTCATCTTGTTACGTTGCGACGGATTTCCGTAAGCTCCAAACATCGGATATTCCTTCTTCTCACTTGGTCCCTTTCCCTTTAGCTGTGTCTTTTACGGGGACCTGTACCCTAACCAAGAATGTTTCGACGAAGCGACCTCGGACAAGATTAGACAATTGCTCATAGCCCGGAAAACGTTCGCATATGGGTTGTTAAAGGACTACTTTATGCATCGGAACTGCGTCGGATTTGTCCGGATGGGCGATTCCGAACATCCAGGATGCGTGGTGGTAATGAGCAACGAGTTGCCTGCTTTCGGGTGCGTTGCGTCTGCTTTGATGCAGAGATGTGCTCGCTGATGACATTGGCTTAGACGGGACCGTAATAGAAGAACGACCTCACCGATAGTTCGAATGCACGTGGGCCCTGTCCGTCTAATTCGCTCGTATAACTGCGTCCCGGAGTCTAACCTTTGTTTAGGGTGGCAGAGGTGTGTTTCGTGGCTTCTTCGACACTTCGCGTCGTGTGGTTGTGGATAGCAATGGGTGGGGGGATTTTTATTGCTCGCGCAATGCAGTCGAGGTGTGGACCAGAGATGCAGCCGTGCCCAAAGTAGTACATAGTAAGTGAGCTACACTTGTTCTATCCAATGGAACAGCGGACACCGCCATGTTTACGGACGTCGCAAGTGTTGAGAAGACTCATTAGCTCACGACATCATGTTAACACTCATGCACCGTTCGTCTCTGACCGTGTCCAGATCGAGAGAGCCTGGCCATCACTAATCTGTTTGGCCAAAATCATATTTTACATTTTTAGCGAGAAGACTGGGTAAACCGTTGTTAGGAAGTACCAGACACTAGTCCGTGCCCACCGATACCGACGGGCCAAACGCGGTGTCAATTTCATAGTTCCGTTGAGCATCGAGCGCATACAACTCTTGCATACTCAGGATGAATCGAGGGGTGAGAGTGTAGGTGGGCATGAATTTCTCGTTAGTCATCGGGGTCCGAAGAAACATACCTTTGTATGGTAAAGTAGGAAGCTACTTAGCTTGGAGCGAGGTCACAAATTGGATCTGTCTCAGGCTTAAATAAATACCTGACATACGGAGGGCAGAGATTCTGATGAACCATCTCGAGTTAGCATTCAGTCAATGCCTTACGACAACCATAGACTTGCATGAGATTTATAAGACCGAAATAACGAACCTGAATAATCTTAGTTTGACAAGTCGCGACAATGCATTGGGAAGTCCGATACACACAGGAATGAACAACATTGACACCCATGTCCAGGGTTTGCTCTGTGGTCTTATCAGGAAGATATCACCTTGACAAATCGTTGTCTGCTGATCCGGATGTATTCTATGCAGGGTTCCGATCAGCGAGGATAACTTTCTGTATAACGGTTTGGCAGCAATATACCTCTTGTGAAAATGTAAGGACTGGGACATCGTACTGGGACAGAAGCTATAGCTCACCATAATCGTATCCGAGGGCAGTAAGGAGAATAACTGGGAGAAAATTGTGGTGCTGATCTCTCACAAGTGAAGATGAACATATCAGACACGTAGTCATTTCCCCGAATCAGCGCGTACGCTAGCGCATCAGAAGACATGGGCTTGATGGATGTAGGCCCAAAGAAAAAGCGAATGGACCAGGAACATAAGGTTTCCGCTTTTCCAAGGGGAGACCAACGTGTTTATGAGTTAGCAGGCATGTTGGCACTGACATGCGCAACGGCCCTGATGCAGTCAGGAGGTACGCCACATACATAACCTTCTCCACTACGGCGTAGTCGGTTTTTCATCCCGACCCCCAGAAAAGCGTCTTGTCAGGGAATGGGATATAGACGCTGGTCTGTAAAATTCGACATGCCAAGAAGCTGACCTGAGGGGATTGTGTAGTTAATACCACCGCACGTCAAACTCGTACCTTGGTAAATCTACGAACCTGAAGAGGGGTACCCGTACCACCTTCCGTAGGTTCGTTATCGTCTAGTTGTTAACCGCGACCATCGCACTGTTCACATGCGACACACTCCATAAGTGTATCATAAATAGGCAATATTTCAGACATAGTACTTACAGTCTCACGACATCTCAAAATTAAAGTGCCCAAGTAGGGTTTACAGACTCGTCTGCGGACGATCCAGATATGTGCTCAGTAATCCGAAATCTGAAAGAGTAAAACACTTGCGGAAATGCATTCCACCGTACGTTTCAGTTCCGAGTATGCTTTTGTTCGACCCTCGTCGAGAATTCATGGAATCATTCCGCTCGCTTGTTCCTTTCCTTCGTGTTTGCACGCCGTGAGTGCCGTTCGGCCGTGCTCTTCGCACTGCGAGGCTCGCTTGCGTCGTTTGACGCGTGACGATGCAGGACATGGCTACAGTCACATCCTCCGTCGGGTCGCGCGTATCTCGGAAATTCGATATTACCGATGCGGCGCACCGTCGGTGGCCATGAAACGTCTGCATGACGATCTTCGCTGTGGTGGCAACGTTTTGGCCATTTCGGCCGACGCATGTCATGCCGTGTGAATCCTATACCTGTAGACGTCACGTCGGAAATGGAGACTGCGGATTGTATCTTGTGTGAGTGATCTCGACCTAGACCATGGATGAGCAGTGTCAGAGCATGGAAATCTCGCAAAGCAAGGGGCTCCTTGGTCCTATCCCTTTCAGTCTGACCGAACACACGACTGCCTAGCGTCTCAACGTTCAACAGCCAAGATATTGATTGCAGAAAGCATCGGCGGACGTCACCCTCTGCAAACAAGATGTGATAGCAACTTACCATACCCCAAATGACAGGAATAAAACGCATTGGTCGGTGCATAGCATGATTGGAAGCCATTCCTTGCTTCATTCCTCATTCTGGACAATTATAAACTGGAGAGTCGGGTTCAAGCAATTTGGAGGCAGTAAAGAGGGATGGTTTCACTGACCGCAGGTCCGCAAACCAGATACTTTGATTTCCGAGTCTGACGCGTCCGATCTCCTTGTGTGGGTGAGGTTCCATTTGAACTCGCGAATTGCCACTGCCAGTGATGGATTTCAGCTCTGCTTTCTGTCAGCACCAATGTTGAGCTACCATGTGAGTTTTGTGCTCATTGCACATTCTCGATCTTTACTTATTGGTTTGAAGTAAGAGATGATGTTTGCCGCCACTCCGAGTCGCCTGCCAACTCATCGTGAAGATCGGCGAACTTGTGTCAGCCTCGACATCGAACATGATGAACATACCGATGCTATCAAGTCCTACCAGCCGCAGCTTTTCGCAATCATCATGCATGGTCCAAGCCAGGCGCTATCGATTTCGTCGCAGGTCTTTTTCTTTCTGTCTGAGCGGAATTCAAGCCGTAACTGGCGAGGCGCTCCAAAGCGGGTCCAACATTGAACAACATTCAAGTTGTTCAACGTGACACCAACATCAAACTAGCGCTCTTTCTCGTCGGGGTCGTCGGTCAAGGCCGATAGGCCTTGTTCCGATACAGTGGGACCGAACGCGTCAATCGCACTCGAACCGCTCGGCTCGAGTACGATTTTTGCCATCAACTGAGTTGATCGACTGCCGTCATGTCAATCTTCCCTCCAATAGAACAAACAAAACGATTGGCTTTCGGATCGTAAAGAAATCATTGCGTACTACAATGTAAACAAACATCTCTCAGAATCCGAGAAAAGTCATTAGAGAATCTAAAAAAAAAACGCCAGAAGAAAATTCAGATACCAAATACAACCGAATCTGACGTAGAATGCCATGCAGAGGATCAACTCCTCCAGCGTGACACAGTTCAAGTAATGTATAATAAAGCAAAGACGAGAATCCAGGGAGTGTCTGATTTACAAAATCAAGCACAGGTATCAATCTCTTTTGGAGATGTCCCTGGGAGGGTTAGAGGAAGAGAGCAGCCACGGCGGCACCAACGACGCCAGCAACCCCAAACTGTGCAACCTTGGCAGCCGCGCCGCTGCTCTTCGAGGTGGTTCCGGTGGCTGAGGTCGAAGGAGCGGCGGTGGTGCTCGTGCTCGTTGTCCCACCGATGGTCGCACTGCAAGACCGTCAAATGACATCACTCATAAAACTGATTCTGGACTCACACAGGGCTGGTGGTAGTGGTACCAGCCGCCGTGGTTGCAGGCGTGGTTGCAGGCGTGGTCGCACCCCCAGAGGTTGATGATCCAGTAGCACCAGTAGCAGCTGCATACAACATCAGCACTTGCGATACGAGACGAGGATTCCTACATACCAGAGGTTGAGTTCGAGCACGAAGTCGATGCTATAAACCGCGTCAATAAACAGGGCCGGTCAAGGACAGAAATGCCATACATCCAGCGCTGACGGTGACAGCCGCGGTCTGTGCAGTTGCACCGCTGCCGTCAATGAGAGTAAAGCCAATGGATGTACCTGTGTGGAATTAGTTGCGGGGTTCACAAACCAAGAATAGACACATACCAGAAGCGATGTTGACTGTCCAGATGTAGGGGGAGCTGGTGACCGAAGGGAAGCTCTCGAGGGCAGCACCGTTGGGCGTGGAACCAGGGTGGATGCTATTCCGTAGCCCACTGAGCGGCGGACGACAGAATTAGACTAGACGAATGCTCACCTCTATGGGGAGATAGTGAATGACACGTGGGATTCAGCGGGCGGGATGAACATGTGTCGTCACACATACCAAGTAGAAGGGTGCTACGGCAGAACGGATCAGTGTCGGAGGCGCCAAGAGACGCGAGAAGACACTCACAGCTACCCCCACTCCAGGTAATCTGGACGGGCTCACACTCGACGACGCTGGAACTGGGGTGAAACAGGATTAGGACGGAAGGCGGTGTATTCAAGTGCGAGTACGGACGGCGTGTTGAGTGTAAAGCTCTGTGCGAGAACGCCGGCTGCAAAGAGAGCGGTGGAAACCAAGATGGTCTTCATGTTGAGCTGTATCGTGTGGGGAAGAGAGGATGGTTGACGCAACTGCGGAAAATGTTGACAATCGTCCCATTTTATGTCTCCGCCCAAATTTGTTTACGCGGGTTACGTCATCAGAATGACGGCAGGAGGCTGACTTCGACGCCGACGTGGTCCACTCCGTCGACACGCTATAATCACAGCGTCGGTCGCAGACAGCGTAGACGGCGACGGCGAAACAAGCCAAGTTAACTGCACTAGTAGAAATACACGATCACGTTATTATCCATCAGTCCTGTCGCACCACATGCACGTTGGTCACCAGCCCATAGTGGTCACTGATCCACTCCCCCGACCCGTACTTGGCCCCAACACCAACCCGCACCGGCTCCTCCACCTCCAGCCCTCCCCGCGCAAACCACAGAATCTTGTCCAGTCGCGCAGCCGGGTACTGGCTCGGCGGCTGGTATCCCCACGTAAACCCCTCTTCTTCCTCGTCCGATCCCTGCCACGCATCCGTCAACCCCACCTCCTCCGCGATCCTCCCATCCGACGACCCGATCGCGTTCATGTCGCCCCCCACCAACCCCCCATGCAAATCATACTCTTGCAACGCCTCCGCGATGATGCGCATCTGCTCCGGCCGTGCACGTGCCCCCTGCGGAAGTGACTCCAAATGCGTGTTCGCAATCCGCATCTGCACGATCCCGTCCGATAATCGCGCAGCGTGTCGCGGCGCTGGCACCGCCAACTTGATGTCCACAAACAGCCCGTTGCGGGTCATGTTCGAGTTGCTGAAATCGATCGTGAACGCGCCGCAGACGGGGATCATGCGCGAGACCAGCGTGACGTTGCCGTACGTCGCACCGTGCGGCCATTTGTCTATCGACGAGGGTACGACGATGAAGCTTTGTTGTACCCACTCGTTGACGAGGATCAGCGTGAACGCCTGGACGGATACCTCCTGCAGTAGGATGCAGCATGGCTCGGGCCGTTCATTGGCCGTCTTGCATCCAAACACATCCTTTTGGATATACTGGAGACCCGCGTTGAGCCGCCTCTTGGGGCTCTTTGACGCAAAATCAATGTTCCATGTGAGGAGACGTAGGGACGAAGGAAGTGGTTCTTTGATGCCTCTAGCACAGTTGGACGTTTGTGCCCAGCGGTTTTTGTGCAGAGAGTAGCGTACCGCGCGCAGCGGTCGAGGTATATCCAGCATGTTTGTCCTGCCCCTGATGGGGAGCGGAAGTGGCTGCTGTGTGTCAGAAGAACCCTCGAGTTCAGAAGGCGGGGAGGGGATAAATGGTTCGTCGTTGTCAGAGTCGAGCATGGTTGGAATGTGGGTGCGGTCAGGGTTGTGATTCGAATTGATATGACCACGCTGTATATCCGCAAGGTTCGTGGGTCACTGTAAGTGGGTGCCACTGTGGGTCAGTTATCACTCAATCGTATCCCAAACTCCCCACTGGCCCTTTAATAATGAAAGCTTCTCTTTGATCATCAGGAAACCCACGCTTTAAAACCCTGGCAATCGATAAACTGGCATGAGGCCAAGTTCCGGATGAGATGATTTGCCGCCTTTGGCGTGTGCCTGCATCGTGTCCGAACCACCTGCCTCGTGGCCGAGTCAGCATCTGCGTCTGATATCCATGCGCGTGAAAAATCATGTTATTAGCAGGGTCTGAATTGAACAGGTTAACTAGATGCTGGCGATATCTACGCAGGATGCGAGACCAAAAAACATTACAGTTCATCTGCTTCCCGGCCAATAACGGTCTCAGAGGTCTCAGACTTTACAAATGCGCTCAGGATGTTGGCCTTGATCTTGATCTCATCCAATTTGGTTAGCGCCATGGTGCGCTTGCTTAGGATTAATGCGAGACTACCGGCACGCAAAACACATCAGAACGCCCACAGAAACGCCCACAGATATCGGAATGCCGGCTCACCGTTGGGACTCCTTCTCGACGTACGCTTCGCCACTGTTGACAATTTTTTCCATCACACGTAAATAGTGGTTCGACGTGGCACCGAGCGTCTCTGACAGTGCCTTGGCCTCCTTGTAAATCGCATCGCGAGCACTTCCAGCCGCCGAAAGGAACCCCTGAGCGACTGCGTCAAGCTCCGCCAAACGCCCGGCCTACAAATATTCCAGTTTCCAAATGGATTGAAAAGGAACTCGCATACCTCATTGGTAAGACCACCGCCAACAGCTCGGTAAGTACCGCAGCGCTCGTTCAGGAAGGTAATAAACGCCTCCTCGGAGCGCCCTCCTTCATAGCTCTCCACCTCCTTACCACCACGGGGGAAGAACTTGATGGTGGGATATGACGCAACGCCATATCGGCCCGCGATTTCCTTGTTCAGCGCGGCATCGGCATCAATGTTAGCCACAATGCACTGCGTGGCGGTGTCAGACAAGGACACGAGAATAATGCAAGACATACGTTGCTCTCCGATTTGAAATCCTTGGCAACTAATGACAACGTCAAGTGAGACATGGCGGGGCTGGAAATAAGCATCGACTGACCTTCCTCATAGATTGGCTTTAGGCTCTTGCAGTGTCCGCACCAAGGGGCAGTGAATGTGACAAGAACGTCTTTGGTGTCATCCTGCCTATTTTGAACACGACAGCTAGTGGACAGGATTGACGTGACCTACCAGTGCGACGTCATCAAACGTGTGAGCATCCAAAATCAAAGTTGCAGGTGGGGGCGGGGGCTTGATGTTTGACTTGACGCCAGACTTTGACGCCACGCTACACGTCCGTCAATCCAATGGTCTGTCTTCCAGGACGCATTCGCTTACAATGAGGCGAGTGCGTCGAGGTCCCGTCCACCCTCATAGTTTTCGACGTTACCCTGGGCATCAAACCACTTGAGGGCTACAAGTATTGAGACAGATGGTTCGACAATGCACTGCGTAAAATCACTCACTGGGGTACCCGGTAACACCATACTTTTGGCCAAGCGGCCGACCTTCACCGTCGGCATCTACCTTGGCAACAATGACTTTATCCTTTGCATGTGAGAATGCATCCGCGAGCTGTTCGTAAATTGGCGCAAGGCTCTGAAAGGAAAAGAATATGTTATTTAGACACGAATGGCGTGACAAGGAAGGGGTGGCATACTTTGCAGTGACCGCTGTCAAGTCACGCAACGGTCAGTCGGGCATGTTTGAACCACGAATGGTGTACGTTCAGACTCACCACCACGGCGCGAAGCTAGAGGTAGAGTAGCGTTGGAACACTCGTTTACATTGAACGAGTAGGTGGACTTACAATTCCACGAGACCGGGCTTGCCTATTCCAACTACAGAGTCAAAGTTGTCGGGCACGAGTTCAAGAACGTTCGAGGCAGAAACACCCGCCAACAAGCCGGCAAAGAGTAGTGAAAGTGAAAACCTCATGATGGAAAATGAGGGAGAGTTGGTAACTGTCTGACGTGGAGTAGTAGAGCTTAGTAAGCGTCATGGAGTTACTACGCAACTAGGACTACTTGGTAGTGGTAGTGCCACTTGCTCGAAGCATGTCGAACGAAGGAGATCATAACCACGTGAGCGGGTCGGAATCTCTGTCATCTCTCACTGGCTTGACTCAGCCAGCCGAGTGATTTCTCATCCAGAGTCCGGCCGGTATATTAGGCGCGATTGTGCCCTTGCCTGGCATAAGCACAACACCGATACCACCATGACATCCGATCAAATAGACCAAGACTACATCGGCGAAGAGGACGCCGAGGCGTTCATCGACCAAGACGAGGTCTACGCAGAAGTCCCAGACCACGGCGATCAACCGATGGACGACGATGAAGAAGCGGCCGATCAGGTAGGCGACCTACCCACCGACGGCGAAGAGACCCCAAACAATGCCCTTCAACATTTCCCAAACCACACCGGTTCTGTGTTCGTGGTCTCGTGTCATCCGACAGAGCCTCTCGCGGCATCGGGCGGCGAGGACGATCTAGGTTACATATGGGACATTACCGACGGCGAAGTCATCGTCAAGCTCACGGGACATACGGATAGCGTATCGAATACGGCGTTTAGCGCCGACGGAGAAATGATCGCGACTGGTGGGATGGACGGAAAGGTCAGGGTGTGGAGAAGAGTCGGGAAGGAAAACTATAGAACATGGGAGTTTCTCACTGAACTTCAGGGACCAGACGAAGTCATGGTGTGTATTCTGCCTTGACTTTGAAACGTTGAACCAACATGGTCCTAGTGGTTGCGATGGCATCCAAAGGGGAGTGTCCTTTTGGCGGGATCAAACGACTCCACCGTGTGGTTATGGCAATGTGAGTGGAAAGTCACCAGACTATCCTCATGCTGACCACATGAGACAGTGCCCTCGGGAAATACGATGCAGGTATTTGCAGGCCACACGGGTCCGGTTCAATGCGGCGAGTTCACTCCTGATGGTACGTAAAAAACAGCACGCCTCGGCGAACTCGAGTGTCTTATCGTCTGCTTCAGGTAAACGGATAGTGACGGCGTGTGCTGATGGAATGCTCATCTATTGGGATCCGCGTTCGCCAACCCCTGTTTTCAAGCTTACTCCACAGGATGCACGTTTTGATCTGGACGGCATTACCTCTTTGGCGGTGAACCCTTCTTCTACGCTGGCTGTTGTGGGAGGGACCTCGGGGAGCGTTCGGGTCGTGAGTCTGAGTAAAGGGGAAGTCGTAGGGGCCCTGGGAGGACACGCCGAGGGTGAGAGTGTTGAAGCAGTTCAATTTGTGGACCTCTCTGGGACGGCAAGCGGCCCTGGGGTTGTCATCACCGGTGGCACGGACGGTAAAGTGTGCATCTGGGACGTCAGTACGATGCGTCTACGTGCGACTCTGGAGCACCAGGTTGATTTCATTATACTCTGCCAGCGCGGCGTCTAATCGACACTTGTAGGACGCGATCACGAGCGTGATAGCCCACCCGTCGCCAAAGAGCCATCTGATTGTCACGGCGTCGGCAGACAAAACGCTGAGGACGTGGGATGCGCGAACGGGAACGCTCGTCAAGGAGCACACGGGCCACCACGGACCTGTTCTTGGTGCATCGCTCGGACTGCAGGGTTCTGTGGTTGTGACTGCAGGCGATGATGGGGTTTGTCTCGTATTTACGACTGAAGTAGACCAAGAGGCGTAGTTACCTTGCACGCAATGGATGACGCTCTCAGCCATTCTTTTCCAGTTGGAAACACTGTTCCGAGTCTTGCCATTCTTGCCACCGTTCTGGCCTTTGCCCTATCTATGGCATTGAGCGTCTTTGTCACGGTGACCGAGTCCACCTCGATCCGACTGCTCCTATTCAAGCAGTGGGCATTGATAGCTAGTCATCGTAGCTCTTGTTGCGAGTCCTCAGCAACAAACTGACTCTCGATATCGTGTTTACAAGTAGGGTACGCGCCGGAGTTGAATGATTGTACAGTCGCATCGAAAACATGAAGCTTAGAGACTCGTATTTGTGCACAGGACTCGAAGACATCGACATAAAGGAGCAAACCCACTATGATCTCCAAATGAGCAGTTCAGGCATGGGCAATATTCGCACAAGCTGCCTTTATCGAATCCACCACAGCACGGAGCCTCGCCTCTCCCACTACATCCAGAACATCGCAATCCCACCTTTCCATCGGTGCAGCATCATTCACCCTACCAAGGTGTCGGGGGATATTGAGTGGCATGATGTCTGCTTCAACATCGGTGGTGTCCAGATGGTAAAAGCAAAGTCGCGTGCCCATAGCACTGACGCCGTGCAGAGTCGAAATAAGGCTCTCACCTAAGTTCCAGTATGTTGTAAGAAATGACCTCAACAAGGTCGGTAACTGACCGGCTAAATCGCCCATTCGCTCTCTAATCTGCGTATCAGCTTCTTCGCGCGATGAGACAAATTGGAGGCCGGCAGGCTTCCTCAGCTGCAGGATGAAAACAGGCTTATTTTCGTACAAGATTTCAAAAGCAATGATGTAATAGGTCGATTTCCAGGAGGGTTGCAGATACTGGGGCACGACGGTGAAATCGGTGTCGTAGGGGAAGAGGGTGTACAGGAGTTTGTTGTACGCCCCTTGGAAGTCACTCCTAACAGGGTTTTGGGGAATAGTTTGAAACTGGCGGATCACTTTATCTGGCCAAGGCATGTCGACGGTAAGGAGGAAGTTCTAGAGGTTGTACACGAATTTCAGTTGCAGAGGCGGAGCATGAATCCAGTGATACCCCTAATCGCTTTGCCAGGGTAATTCAGCGTGTACGGGTAGTGTGATAGAGCCAGTGCCACCACGAACTGTCCCGTTGCACCGTGGACACCCGATCTGGTACTCACAAATGCACTTTATGCACATGGAAAAAGTCTCCGATCATATCACTGGCAAGACATCGTCTCCGAAGAACATGTAGATTGGTGACCTATCAGTAGTAAGCATGCGTCTAGCATTTTCACATACCAAGATAAACAGCTGGACTGTCATCTTCGTCTGCCAGTGCAGTCCCTTCCGGATCAGGGGATGGGCTACGCTCTGTCCGGCTCAGAGAGTCAACATGCTTAGCCGACTTAGAATGAGCACGTGAAAGCGGGCCAGAGTCGCTATTTAGTCCCCTCAAATTTCTGCCAATTTCACACCAATGCTCTAAGAAACAATAAACTCCTTACCATCGACATGCCTTGGCCAGAAAAAGTGATCTGCCAGTTTCAAACTATTCCCCAAAACCCTGTTAGGAGTGACTTCCAAGGGGCTTATAACAAGTTCTTGTACACTCTCTTCCCCCATGACACCGATTTCACCGTCGTGCTCCAGCGCCTGGAACCTACCTCCTGGATATCGTCTGATTACATCCTTTCTTTTGAAATCTTGTACGAAAATAAGCCTGTTTTCATCCTGCAGCTGAAGAACCCTGCCGACCTGCGTTTCATCTCATTGCGCCAAGAAGCTGATATGCAGATTAGAGAGCGATTGGATGATTTAGCCGGTCAGTTGCCGACCTTCTCGCGAGGTTGAGGTCATTTCTTATAACGCGCTTTGGCTTGTAGATCAATGCCCTATTTCCACTCTGCATGGTGTTAGTGCTATGGGAACGCGACTTTGCTTTTACCATCTGGACACCACCGATGTTGAAGCAGACATCATGCCGCTTAATATCCCCCGACACCCTACCAGGGTGAGCGATACTGCACCAATAGAAAGGTGGGATTGTGATCTTCTGGATGTAGTGGGAGAGGCGAGGCTTCGTGCTGTGGTGGATTCGATAAAGGCAGCGTGTGCGAACATTGCCCATGCCTGAACTGCTCATTTGGAGATCATACATAGTGGGTTCACTCCTTTATGTTGATGTCTTTGAGTACTGCCAGTGTGCGCAAGTACAACTCCTAGTTTTCATGTTTTCAATTCTACTGTGCAATCATTCAACTACTACTGTGTGTATGTACCCTGCTCGTAAAAAAATTAAACTCGTGATGCGTCGTCACCTTTTCAAAAGGTCATGACAGCCACCTCGGCGGCCGCGACATCGATTACATACGCTCTCCTCCAACGCTTTGCCATAGAATTCGAGACAAAATACAGGTCATTGGCTGAGAATGCCTCGAGAAAATCGGTCAACTCAGAAGGCCCGTCGAATCATGAACGCGTCGATGCTTCCTCAGAGCTCTCTCGTGCCTGGTCAGAAAAACTCATTGCTGCTGTCCTTGATCGCATCGCTCTTCTTCTCCAGTCTAGCCTTTCAATTGACCGTATCGACGCCGTCAAGCTCATCGGTGGTGCCACTCGCCTCCTTTGCATACGCTGTGGGCGGAAAACCCCTCTCCACCGTGACCACCCTCAACGATGCCCTTTGCATATGCCTTTTTCTGCCCTACTACCTTCCATGTACGCTTGCTGAAAACCATGAATAGATCTGATGTGACGCCAACGATGATCATCCACATCGCATGGCGCCTTGTCCCTCGCCTCCTTTGAACCCAACAAAGCAACGCGAAACTTGGTGGATCTCGCACTGGACTCGCACAATCGTAGTTCGCTTCGCTTCGTGCTCACGTCTTCTGTCGGCTCAGCGATCCTTGCGCTGTCAGAGATGCAGGGTATTTGGTGATGAGCACGGAGTGTCTTGTCCACTCAGACAACCAGTCGGCTGGGTTGGTGCCATTTGGTCGTGGTTGCCTTTGTACGAACTGGATGTCCTCGTACACTGCGGGCGCGCCCACCGCCCGGCGCTCAGAGCAAAGGTGGACGAACATTTGAAGGTGCTTGACGGGTATAAAAGATTGTCTTGCCCTTTTAAATCAGACTCACTCCTACTACACACAGGCTCCACAAGACTCTCGAGCAGCCGTGCTCGCCTCGAAGCGTATAATTGATACTCAGTGCCGATCGCAGCCTCAGTAAGCCCGCTCGTGGACCGTCGATTTCCTCTCGATCAGTGCAACTTCTTCGTTCGCCTTCTACTAATGAGAAAGTCATGGTATGTATAGAGTAAAGTCAATCCGGACAAATGTCCAATTGCGATGGAAGCATAATATCTCCAAGTTTCCTCATATCGTATTGTTGGTGCATGAATACTATCCAAATGACTAGATTCGAAACAAGCAATGAGACACTATTCACAAGAAATTTGATAAAATGAATACCTGCTATCCATCCTCACGCGTAAACGTCCACGCCTTCATCCCGGTTTTATCCAGTATGTTCGTCATCGGTGTGCATCAATGAGTCATTGGAGGGGAGGTTGTGCAGGGGTCGCATAGTAGGTGTCATCTCCAGCCGTGATCGCACCTCATCCTCAAGTTGATCGAGCTGAGTATTGACAGTATCGAAGGACCCGAATTCTTCACCATAGACTTCATGGGTGTATGCCATAAAGTCTTGGGCATCATCAAGTCCTTCAGCGCTAGATTCCTCGAATTCTTTGCGGTCCCGGTCATGTACAAGACCCATAAGATTGGTATAGTGCTCAGCTTCCTTGAGTTCCCAGGCAGAGGCCATTGCTCGATAGCGTCTGGCCTCCCGAGCAGCGTGCTTCATCAAGACACCCTCTTGCAGCTCCTGGTCCGACAGGCGGTTAACGCCATTTGCTAAGAGCGACTTCCCCTGCAAAACCATAAGGCAGGATATCAATGTTAGTCATGTATGAATACCTTTTTCGCTTCGGTGGGGGTAATGTCAGTACCAGTTCCCGCTCTCAGGGATTTCGCTGTGAAGCGTTGCCCCAAAGCCTCTGCTGTGCTTCGTCTGCGATAAGGCGAGAATCTACCACCCGCCTGTCTTGCTAAAAGGATGATATCGCGCTTGATCTTCATGGAACTGTCAGATCTATCTCTGGAACTAGAGAGGCCACTGGATGACGACGAAGCCGCACTTGATAGAAGGGGGTCTGAGGGATATTGCTTGTTGCATGTAGAGGATCCGCGGGTGCTGTATTGTACCTGTGTCGGAGTGGTAGGCCGTTCAGCTTGAATCATGATAGCTGAGATAGTTGGTGGTTGGCGTACTACAGCCTACTCCGCGTTACCTAATGCAGTGTATCTGCTGAGGTGTGTCCTCCAGCAGGGGACTCACCGAGTCTTTTGCGCTCGACCATGTACGGCCAAGCCAGCGGACTCTCCAACAACCCCTTCGTAGAAGACCCCACAAGCGCACACGCCCGCTTCCCAGATCTCTCCGCATCCACCTCCCCCTACCCAACCCAACCCCAACAGTACCCACCCCAATATCACCCATCCTATGCCAGTAGCCCCTACCAGCAACAGATGGCCCCCCAGAACCAGTTCGCATCACCGTCGTATGCGCCTCAGTACCCACCCCAAGGGTACGTCCTCTCGCTCACACCCGATCTGACCGATTCACCTCCTCGACAGCCAACTCGCAGGCCCTCAATCCATCGGCGCTTTCCAACAACCCACCCCCACCGGATTCACACAACAATACCCCATGCAGTCCGGCTACCCAATGTCCTATTCCAGCACCGGCTACCCGCAGACGACCAACGCCACACCCAGCTACCTCGCTGAATTCGATCCGTATGCGCAGGCCCAGGCCCAGCAGAGCTCGTCTCAGCTGACCGGCACAACCCCCTCCGGAACCGGTCCCCCAGGCATATCTCACCCACGCGACGTAATCCGCACCCACAAGTCCGGACTTGAAGCGTGGGACACGTACAGCTGGAAACAGCTCTTTAGCGCGTGTGATGCGCTCAAAGAGGTGTGGTCGGCGCGCAGACAGCAGGCAGAGGGTATCGTTCGGCAGTATGGCGGCCTTGCTGATCCGGGACTGTTTGGCCCCGACCCGGCGTTTGGGTATAATAATCAAGTCGAAGGGTGGAAGCAGGTGAGGGTCCTCCCGATCGCGCTATGATTCGCGTGTTCATCATCGATGGGGTTTGCAGGTGCTCAGAGATGCGAATGATCATTTCGGTGCGTCATGCCATGTCGTATTTCTGAGGGGTCTGATGTCTCTGTCTAGATACCGTCGCAGCATCCACCTTTCAGCTGCACGAGGTATTCAACAGTTATCGACAGTCGGGCGATCAAGCAAGTAAACGGCGCGTGCGGGAGTCGTGTAATGCTGCAGTCAAAGGCCTGCCCGACTGGCCCAGCAATTAGCATGCGTCTTTCGGCTGTCTTTTGTCGTACAATTTTCCTTGTGGAATAGGGTTACATGTAGTTGTCTCACTAATTTATTAGCATGCTTTTGTGTCGCACCAGGTCGCATGCGTGTAGAGTTCGCTATATAAGTAACCCCCTCGAATCGACAGGGTTCACGAGCGTCATCTTGACTCGTCTGCGTTGCGTGTCTGCCGGACCGCGCGCCTTGGCGAGCGTCTCCACTCGGCCCGTGAGCGCCAGACTGACGCAGAACTCGACGCTCGCGCAGCCTGCCATTTGTGCCATCCGATGCCGTCGGTTGATCACGTCCATGATGCGCTCCACGTTGGACTTGGCGTGCAGAGAAGGGTGGAGCGGGGCGTGCGAGATGGCAGCGAGTTGACAGTGCGCGAGGACAATATGTGTAGTCGGTGAGGTGGGCGAGGCAAGTTGGATGCCCGTCTTGCCAGCACAACGCAAATCGGACTCGTGAAATGCGTGTAAATCGGGCTGGCGAGTCCATAATGTCCAAACGTATCTCTCGAAACACTCCCAGAGCAGAAATACTCGGCAGACAGCATGCACCGCGTCATCATGATACGAACCAGGGTATTGAACGCCGGTGCAGCAGGATCCTAGATCGGTCGTAAGGCATGGGCGGAAACAAAACAGAAGAGTCGACGCACGACGCATTTATCCAACGAGGCCGCCAGCGCACCCGAACTCGAGACATCCAGCTTGAGCCTTTCGTTTCAATAGCACGTCCTGAAACTTTCAAAGTTGCCCCTGGGAGGGGGTAAATAGCATCCGGCCAAACACAACATAAACGTCGACCGCGAGACATCAGAGGGAACGACGCACCTCAATACAGCGGAAACACCTCGTCGATCTTCTTGGCGACGCTCACGTTGGCGAGCAATATGAATTCTTCTACCAGGCTGTTCGTCTCTCGCAACTATTTTTGCTCGACGCCAATCGGCTCAGACGACTCGGCAGATCAGATCCAAGATCGATTTTCACTTCGGGCAACGCGCCGCCTGCCATACGCTGCGCCTTGAGAAGGCGGATGGATTGCGTGAGCGAGTCGGTGCGATTGCTGATGGGACCAAGGTGAGCGGTATACAACATGTGCATCCAAGACACAACTCACGGGTCGCCCTTGCGCATCTGTGCCTCCTCGTACTCGAATGCCGCTTCGAAGCAATCACAGACTTTGTCAACTTGACGTTGATGATGTCAGCGTCCTCGGTGAGTTGCTACGTCGTCGTTAGTCGTCGTGCGCCGCCCGGATCGTGGCAGAGACCTACTAAAATCACGCTAAACGCCAATCTTTCCACGTGTGGTCGAAGAGAACAGAGATTCGTGCCCAACAGTGCTGGCAACATGTCGATACGTTTGTCCACTAGGTATATGGTCGTCCCACGCGAGGCAGCCTCGCTATCCATGGGGATCCGCGTGCACGAAATGGGACGACAGTGAGGTCCATCGACCAAGGGTACTCACAGGCGCCCACTTCGATGTACCCCATTGGGAAGACGGCGAGCAAGCAGGGCGTCGTCGATATCCTGGCATCCTGCAGGACAAATATCGCATGACCAGGCTTTTACTTTTGTAGAGAAACACGCACCCGGCGGATCGATACCACGAATTCCAAATCCCTTAAGTCCTTGCTATCTCCATACTGGATCCGTTGGGTCTTTGGGCAGGACAACCCACTGGTCTCCTTCAGGGGGTAAACAGTCCAAGATGGCTTTCCCAAAGGGTCGAAGACTAGTTGTATGGACGCACGAGGCCCTACTGCAAAAGTTTTAACATTTTGAGTGCCTGAAAAGTAGTGCACTGTAATCCTCGGCTTGTTTAACGGGTTAATTAGCAACTGGCCGCCGATAGGTCTGTTGTAATTCTAATTGGCCGGGGGTACTTGGAGGTGAGTACAAGGTGAGTATGACTTTGGTCCAGTTTGCCAAAAACAACTGCCAAGTCGTCCACAGCACCTCTGCCCACACTTCCTCGCTTACTCCAACATGTCTGCCACGCCTACGTCTGATGACCCCAATCTTCAAACGAGCCCACCTGCCTTCGTTCATACTCCTGCATCATTGTACTATGCTATTACCCACGTATTTCTTCCTGTCCGGCCACCCGAGATAAGCGACTATACCCCACAGCACGATCATTCACTCGCTCGTGCGGCGTGCGCTGCTGCCGATGTCTATGGTACCCACATCTGCGGAACTTCTGAGCAGGCTCAGTGGAACTGCATCGCAAGGATGTTACACAACTTACAGGACTTCGTCCAGTCGGGGCACTTGGACAATGACCACGTCAGCTCCCAGCTGCGAGGAATGCAGACAGGAGGTGCGTTCACAGTTTTCTTTTAGATGCATGCTAACAATCAATAGACATCCTTGCGTTTTTCATCCGACCTCAAAATGTCGCTATTGTCTTCACGAGACGGGATAATTCTACCCTGTGCGAGGCATTTCAGGTGTCCCCAAACAGCGATGCTGTAGAGGCAACGCCAGAGCCTCTGATATGTTCGTACCCTGGGTCGGCCGTCGAGATGTCTAACAAGGTTTTTGACGATGGGGAGTTCCAATTCGAACTTGCCAAATTTCTCTCGAGCCCCGACACTGTCATATCGGATTCCCCTGTCCCTCCACCCGAGCGCCGACAATACATCAACACTCTGCTTAATGGCATCTTGCGAAATATCGGTCGCGCGGATGATGCACTCTTTACTAGCAGCTTGCGTAGTGTCGACTGCACTGCCGATGTTTATCGCATCATTAAACATGTTCGTGACCACATTGGTCGGCCGCGGGAGATCGATGGCGAAGTCAAGCAGGTTTGGCGTCGCTCGCCTCTTTGGCTTCTCATTAGGGTCGCACTTCAGACGGCAATTGATCGTTCTCTTGGACGTGCTTGCTACAAACAATTCATGCTGTTCTTCGTGTGCACACTTGCAAGGGACAAAAGTAATACAACTCTCTCTAGTGATCTGCTTCACTTGATGTCATCTAAAGTTCTCCGACGTTTAAGCAAACTTGGTACATCTCCCCCTGACTGGCTCTCTGGAATGGCACTGAAGACATGCACCTGTCTTCGAGAGATGCTTGACGCCAGGTGGGAGCAGCTGAATGCTCGCCGATCCCCATTTCGGAATCCTTCACAGGATGAACTCATCAGAGACACCCAGCTCTCGCTCCTGCACAGTGGGGAATACATTCAAGACGTTCTCGCGAATCCTGGTCACAAAGCTGCCAGTACTCCCCTTTTTTCCAATCAGCTTCGCTGTGGCACTATCGAGGACTTTTTGTCTTCGAATAGGACCATTTTCCAGGAGGCTTATGATATCAACCCCAGTGTTACTGTCTATGACGTCGAGCGATTGGTTACGCAGGGCATCGACGATTGGTTTGCCGGTGTTACAAATGTGGACGAAGCATGCGAACAGCTCGAGATCTTCATGGATGAATACATGTTCAAGGCTCATAACTCATGGCACGGAAATCCTGAAATTTTGTCCAACATTTTATTGACAGCGATTGAGCTGTATGTAGCACTCGATAAGCACGTTGTGGGAGAGATTCCCATACTCGCCGACTATCCCCCTGAAATTCCAATAGCTTTCCTAGAAAGACTGCTCCTACGCAGGGCAACAAGCCTCCATCGACTTTCCTGCGCATACCAGTACATTTTTGCGCGCCATTCTCAATCACGTTCGGGCTGGTCGGTACTTTCGCACGAATTCACCAAAGACAGTTTCCCTGTCCGTTATTATGACCAATCTCCGCATCTTCAGCAGCTCAAAGCTCGCATCGAACAAGCCGCGATGAATAAGATCGTTGGGCGAGCCGGTCCGCAGCTAGAAGGTGCAAGTCTCGCACACACCCCTGACGGATACCAAGAATCCCAAGATCTACCCAGGCGACCACTCGCTGACTGTGGTCGATCACCGCTGCCTGCTTCGCCTTTACTTGCGAAAGTCGTCATATTCGAACTGCAGTGCCCTGCGTGGGTTCGTATCTGGCGCTCTGCTGCGCCCCGCATTCTCTATGGTTTCGACCGTTGGATTTTTTGTGATGACTCGCTCGATGGAGAGGAGCGCCATCTACTTGGCCGTTTCCCTGCATTGCGGCCTTACTTTGTCGAGCGCCAAGGACCACCCCTCCACGTCCAGTTCCACTTTGCTTATTTTTATCCAGAGGGTTCCCAATCCCAGAATAACCCGATGTTGCGTTATGTTGTCCAACATCCCAATCCCAACTTCTCAGAGCTCAATTGTCTCTCGATATGGCAGCCAAGAAGGCGCTACGAAACTCGGGAGTTTTTGAGGAACCTCAGATACCTGCTTACATTCCATTCGGATTGCAGAGGCTTGGAAAAATATGTGAATTTTACCTCTCACACATCCAACGATGTCTTGGCTGCTCAAGCAGATTGTCCTCCAGATCTCTCCCTTGACGAATTCGTTGCGTTTGCACACTTGCGGAGTGGTGGCTCGCTTCAATGGTTCAACATCCTGCAGGGGCTGCGCAGTAGATCTCTCAACCTCCGTCGCCTCGAAGTTCATTTTCTAATTTCCTACGCGGCCTTACAAGTTGGACCACTTGACCTAGACACAGGAGCGTGGATCTGGCACCAAGAGCTTCAGGATTCGTACTTTTGCAATGCCCTTCTGGACGAAATTGACAGCTTGATCGTCGATGTCGGTACTCGATCGATTGACGGGATGCTGATGAGCACCATTTCTTTGCTCCTCACTCGGGTGCTTGGATCGAGCCCCAGTGAAGACGTCTCGGAGCGAGCCATCGCACTCCTTCAGAGCGTACGCAGGAAGACGTTCAGTTGGGTGCAGGACCTATCATACGAGTTGGCACAAGCACCTACGAACGCAGAACGCATAAAACTCTTGCTGGAGATGGCTTCCACTTGTCGGAGCACGTTTGACGTTGACTCTGCTACCATCCGAAAACTCTTCCATTCTGCAGAGGATGTCGACGCTCTACTTTCTTGCGCCTTCTTTATACACGCACTCCGTCCCGAATGTATGTCCAATTCCTGAATGACAGTTACCCTTGGCACCTAGCTAACTCCAACACCTAGATGAGATTGAAAGCTACTCACGACTACTCCTCGAACGCGACAGTAGTCTCTCCCCCGCTGTCGAGGAAATCTCGAGGGATGTAATCCTTTTAGATGTATCAGACTACGGCGTGGACCTTGCAGTTGGCCATATTTTCACAAGCTATAGGCCAGGTACACATAGATGGGAGCAGTTGCAGTATCCAAATACTTGTTGGCTTACATGCACAACTGAAGTGACTATGGATCAACCATCTCAGAGAGTGCACATTAACCTGCTCGACGGGGCACTTCGAGTGAATGGTCAATCGTTAGGTGAATTGCCGTATGATATTAGGCGAATGTTTTTTGATGTGTGTACATGCTACAGTTTCTGACAATAACGAGCCTTCCTGACCATTATTTGCAGCAAGGCTTCCTTGTCATACCATCCAATCTCGCAGGAATGGATTTCACAGCCCTTCCTACAATGTCACAACACAAGGTAAATGCTAATGCTGCGCAACATGTTCACAGTGGTTTAAATACTCCTCAGGTTCACTTGTCCCTGCGAGATGACAATTTGGTGGTTCGAGCGCAAGGCAATCAAAGCAAAGAGGTTCTCGAGTTGATTCCTTCAAAGAAGCTGCGGGGAGACCTTCCGCTAGCGCTCGTGGATAGTCATATTCATTGGTTGAATTTGACCACAAAGATCATCGAGATACGCTGTCTCTATCAGCTTTGGGAATACTCTGCAGAGAACTGGCGGATTAATTGTGCATCTGGGCAGTATCGTGTGTATAGGGGTCCTGAGACCCTTGTGGACATCTGTAGCCCAACCGTGGCAATGCTTTCCGAATGTTTCAAGGGTTTCAATGACGTCGACAGAGCAAGAATATACTTGGATGACGACGAACATGACGAATACTTGCAGAACAGGTGCAGGAACCTCCTGATCACCACGTCCTCCATCGAGTCTGTGCGATCCGCATCGATGCAACGGTTGACCGTCACTTTGCCACTTTACGGCCTGTCCTTCTTCGTCAATGAAAGGGAGGAACTTGAGTCCCGTGACTTCAAGGATATGGTTTACGACGAAAATCAATGTGTTGGGGCTTTGTTTGGCTTAGAAAACCTCCTCGTCCTTCGGCCGAAAACTCACATTGCGGAGACCCTTGTACCAGAGGCATTTCTTCTCAGACGTGTCCTCATACCGAATGGCTTGCCCGAAATACATGGCGATCACCAGGTTCGGATTGACGTTAACCCTCGAGGTTGGCACGTTGGACCATTATATCACACGTACGACGTGGATACCGAACTGGGTTGCTTGATAGGGAATGGGAATTTGATGAGCACACGATATCTTGCTCATCTACATACCATGACTAGCTTTCATCGACCTGATCCGCTGACAGGCAAAACGGGGGCACAGGCAGCACTTTGTCTTTTACAGTCTGCTGGGTGTCGGTCAATCGTGAAACTCAAAGCTTTCGATGCCGCTAAGGTTTGGACTTCAACCCAGTATCCTCAAATCAATGCTGCATACAAGGAAATCCGAAAAAGATATTACTGGGATCGCCAAGCGTATGATCATGAAGTGCAAGAGGAGCACTCTGCGCGACGGACTGCTTACTATCTATTTCCTGCGAATGTTACTGGGCCAACCTCTCTGGAAGATTACGATCCACATTCCGACGTCTCGTCTTTCAATCAGTGTTTACCTAGACAAATTGCACTCGATGAACTGCTTCGCAACCGCTCAGCGCCAGAACTACCGGCCCGTAGCACCTTGCTTCGCGACAGCCAGCAGACATCGCCATACGGCTCGGATACCACCCTATTGGATGAACTATTCTTCTCTCTCCAGGCGGACTCCTCGCTTCAACGTGAATACCTTGCTCACCTCGACACCAGTGCACAATCCGTTCGCATGGAGTCTCAAAGGACTTACAGTGTGGCAGGTAGGAATCTCATCGAGGCACTTAAGAAGCACTATGTGCAGTGTCGAGTCAATTACCTGGACTCGTTGGAAATCCTGAGAAAGAGCCTGGGTCCAACGACCGATCCGTACAAACAAGCATTCGATCAATTTTGTCACTAGCCACCAATTACCGCAGATGTCCTCCTGCGATATCTCGCGTCCGCCTCACCGATCAACATCCCTCCACGTTGGAAAAAATGCTTGATATCTTTGGCGTTACTCCTTTTGGACTTTCAGCGCGCCCGGAGATTGCTCCAATTTGCCCTATACGGCCTCGAAGAAGAGTTTGCAAAGGAATTAGAGAACGAGGGATGTGACGGGTGGAATCCTGAAGAATACCCAGATTGGCTCTTAATCCAAGTGGGTTTCTTCTGTCCGAGTGCTCGTCTCTAATAACACTGCTGCTCGACTTTGTCAGGTTCAAGGAAACTTTCTCATTCGTCGCGCTCAGGCAGAAACTGCGATGGAAATCATGTCCCCACGATCCGGTGAAAACACTGTGATGCAGGTCAACATGGGCGAAGGGAAATCATCCGTGATCATTCCCATCGCTGCCGCCGCCCTTGCTGATGGCAAACAGCTTGTTCGTGTTGTTGTCCCAAAGGCGCTGACGATCCAGATGTTCGAACTACTCGTTTCTCGCCTCGGTAGGCTTACTAACAGGCCAATATACCACCTGCCCTTCTCTCGCAGTCCCGAATTCGATGACCTTGGCAGGGTGATCAGCCTTCAAGTCGACGATCTTCACAAACTCATGTCTCAATGCATGGCTGAGCGTGGGATTCTACTTGTCCAGCCCGACCATATCGTGTCACTCAAGTTGATGAGCATAGAGGAACAGATACATGCAGGCAAACTTACAACCGGCCCGTTAATGAAGCATCCGAAATTGATCTACAAGTACATCAAGACATCCTTGTTGTTCCGATCAGTGCGTATATATCGATGATCGTCCTTTGGACTGACTATTGAACCTTAGGTACAGGCAGACAGCTATGTGGGCAACATGTTTCGATCGCTGAGGCTATCGCCAAATTCCTCGAAGGAAAAGGACACCACTCAGGCTGACCTCCATGCTCATGGCGGTGCATCCAGGTGGTTGGGCCTTCAGAAGTGGCTTCATTCTCGGGCTCGAGATATTTTGGACGAGAGCGACGAGATCCTTCATGCGCGGTTCCAATTGGTTCACACGATCGGCCCTGAGCAACACATGGATGGATACCCCGATCGATGGACAATTACTCAACAGGTCCTCAGGCTTGTGAAGAGGCACCTACATTCTCTTTCGAGACATGCTCCTGCGACCGTAGAGTATGAATGCGGCCCATCTGGGTCATTTCCACATGTTCGCATCGTGCGAGACTCCAACTTCGGTCAACGCCTAATATCATTGATTACGGAAGACGTGATGGCCGGACGGCTTCCCAATTTCAACTTTGAACAAGTCTCCCCAGCATTTCAGAACGCGATTCGGGGTTTCATATCGGACGAAGATATCCTCCAAATTCCCGACACAGTCAAGAGGGTGGAGGAGTACGCTAAACATTCTTGCCAGATGTATCTTTGGAGTGGCCTCCTGCTCCTCCGTGGTCTCCTCACTTCCAACATCCTCTTGTTTTCTCTTTCGGAGCGGAGATGGCGTGTTGACTATGGCCTTGTGTCGCAGGATTACCCCTATAGTCCGATCGGGCCAACTCCAACAATGCTTGCTGTTCCATATAGAGCCAAAGACGTGCCCGCACCCAACACCCAGTTCGGTCATCCAGATCTCACCATCATTCTCACATGCCTATCTTACTACTATGCGGGTCTCACCAAGGAGCAACTGAGAGTTTCTTTCGGAATTCTGCTAGACCAAGATGACCCGTCCGCAGAATATGCACTTTGGACCAACGAGTGCGACCCAGTGCCGGAGTCGCTTCAAAGGCTCAACGAAATCAACCTCAGGTCATCCGAGCAATGGGATAAGGTCACATTCCCACTTTTTTCTCGGAATCAAGCAACCATAGATTTCTACCTTTCGCAAGTAGTGTTTCGAAAAGAGGCGAAGGAATTTCCATGGAAACTCTCCGGGTCTAGCTGGGATTTAGCAGAGAAACGGGATAAGCTTATCACCGGTGATTGAACTTGCAGTTCCATCTCATTGGGTTCGGTTGCTGAACTAAGTATCAGGATTTTCGGGAACGAACGACGCCGGATGGCTGTTACCCATGTCTATCGCTCAGCGCGGCCTCGACCATCAGAAGGGAACCAATGCCATGGTTCTCGCCTATCTTCTTCGACCCGAAAATGGTTCCTATATGGTGACTCACGAGGCCCACGAACGATGGAACACGCATGTATTTATCCGACTGCTAGCCACACAACAGCCCGCCATTCGTGCTTTGCTGGATGTTGGCTCACAGATACTGGACCTTTCCAATCACCAAGTGGCTAGGACATGGCTTGATATTTACCGCGATACTGATGGCGCCATCTATTTCAACGAAAACGATGAATTGATGGTGCTCACAAGAAATCATATCATTCCAATGCCCATGATATCGTCACCACTTTGTCAACAACTGGACCGTTGTGTCGTCTATCTGGACCACGCACACACAAGAGGTACAGACATTAAACTCCCTATCGGGTCACGAGCGGCCGTCACACTGGGTCCTAAGGTAACAAAAGATGCACTAGTGCAAGGTTCGTTTCGGCGCTGTAATACAATCGCTCAATCTCACGGTTTGTGATGTTCAGGTTGCATGCGGATGCGCAAACTGGGTCATGGTCACTCGGTCATGTTTTTTGCGACACCCAAAGTTGATCGGAGCATCCGTGTGGCTTGCAAAAAAGATCCGACCACCCAAGTCACTACCGTCGATGTCTTATGCTGGGCAATAAACGAAACATGGACTGATATTCAGCAGCGAGCTCCTTACTGGGCCCAACAAGGCATGAACCACAAATCGAGATACGATGCTTGGTCCCGGTTTTGCAGTAATGACCTCACACCAGAACAATTGTCGGATGCATGGCTCCAGCCAGAACAGAAATCGTTGGTCGATCTGTATGCACCCTGCGAGGCCAAAAATACACAGAGTGATTTGTCTGCACTGGATCCAGAGATTCGACAACATTGCAAAAACCTTGGGGTTCTATCACTTCCCAGTGCGCTGATCGAAGAGGAGCAAGAACGGGAGGTCAGCCGCGAGCAGGAACGCGAACGAGATGTGGAACTGCCTCCCAAGGCAGAACCCGCGGAACACTTCCTTCATCCGGACGTTGTGTCTTTCGTCAAGACTGGTATCATCCCCCCATTGAGCTTTGTCCGTTCCTCAGGCTTTCGGCCCATATTTACAACATTCGACAATAACTCTGCAGCTACTCGTGAAGCAGAAATTTGGAGCCCATTCATCTTGGCAACGGCTGATTTCTGCGAGACGATAAAGCCCGAGTCCACTCAAGGGACCATGGATCAATATCTCCGACCTGTGCAGTGGGTTCTCTCCCGTACACAGGACCGTGACCCGCTACTCGTTTTACTGAGCCAATTCGAAGCCAACCTGTTGATGCCAGACATCAGGGCGAGTAAATGCGTCCATCTTCACCTGTATGCACCCCGCACATCCCAGCGCATGAAACCCTCCGACGATCTTCGACTTTATTCTATCCTTCCCTTACCCTCTGACTGGACTCCACCCTGGGATCTGGTCGAGCAGCTGAACGTATTCGCCGGCCAACTCTATCTCAGAGACTATACATCATACCTCCGGCTATGTCGCTTCCTTGGCGTACCTACGAAAGACTCTACAGCAACTCGGCGGAACCTATTCAACATGCCTGGTGGTCTGGAAGAGATCGAGAGGACGTTCTCGGGTTCTCCGCTGCCGTCTGTGATGGCACTGCTTGCCATTCGGAGCAGAGGGCGGCCGTTTGCACAGACGCACATGGGCAGGATTCTTCAAGGGCAGTTACTTGGAGAACAAGACTTTGAAGGGACGACATCCGAGTCCGTCGTGTCTGACCACAGCCCTACTCAGACACCGCACGACATCACACCGGCAACTATTCGCCCACCACCACCTTCGGACTTGGGGTCTCACGTACGGAATTTAAACGACCCTGGGTCATCAACATTGCTTCCATCACCCAAGCGGCGAAGACTGGAAACGGCTGAAAGATCCGACGATTCCAGTACACAAGATGAGTCTGGGTCACTCGTGTCGCTTCGGCCACCCAAGCGAAAGTTGGACTCGGAGACGGGTGATATAACCAACGCCGATTTAGAGGCAGCACAAAAGCGTCCACGTACGGATCAACAATAAATTACCTCGTCAGCGGTGCGTCTCCTGGTTGCTCAATGTTGGTGGAGAACTCATCAGTGTTTAACAGTTATCGACAGTCAGGTCAAGCAAGTAAACGGCGCGTGCGGGAGTCGTGTAATGCCGCAGTCAAATACCTCCCCAACTGGCCCAGCAATTAGCATGCGTCTTTTGTACAATTTCTTTTGCGTGTAGTTGTTACTAATTTATTAGCATGTTTTTGTATCTCACCGTGCCGAATGATATAACGTGCACCCTACAACCCCCTCGAATCAACAGGGCTCACGAGCGTCATCTTGACGCGCCCGCGCTGCGTATTCCTATCCTTTTCCACCTCGATCCGAACCTTGACCTTGTCAAACACCGAAATCGCCACCGACGCAGCGTCCCCCGCCGACCCCGGCACCACCACCGTATAATTGTCCGCATCGAACTGCACGTCGCGTTTAAACGTCACCAGACCTTCCAGTCCGAGCCTAGTCCAAACCAAAAGACCACCGCGAGTGAATGAGCAAGTACACCGACCCCGCACGACGACACGTACTGAAACACAAACACCCCAACCCCGTTCCGAAACGTGCGTATCACGAACGCGTCTTCTGTGATGCCCGTCCCCGTGCCCTCGTCTGCGGGACCGCGCACCTTGGCGAGGGTTTCTGCACGGCCTTTGAGCGCGAGACCGACGTAAAATTCGACGCTCGCGCGGCCTGCCATTTGGGCCATCCGATGCCGTCGGTTGATCACGTCCATGATACGCTCCACGTTGGGTTTGGCGTGCAGAGAAGGATGCAGCGGGACGTGGGAGATGGCAGCTGCGAGTTGACGATGCGCGAGGACGTCTGTGTGATCGGGGACGAGAGGTGAGCAGAGGGGAGGGGAGGCGGATGGCCCGGCTTACCAGCATAACGCCGAATCGGACTCGTGAAATGCGTGTAAATGGGGCTCGCGAGTCCGTAATGTCCAAACGTGTCTCTCGACACACTCCCAGAGCAGAAGTACTCGGCAGACAGCATGCACCGCGTCGCCATGATACGAACCAGGGTATTGAACGCCGGTGCAGCAGGATCCTAGATCGGTCGTGAGGAACGGGTAAAAACAAAAGGGGGTCGGACGCACGACGCATTTATCCAACGAGGCCGCCAGCGCCCCCGAACTAGAGACATCCAGCTTGAATCCCTTTCGTTTCAACAACACGTCTTGAAGCTTTTCAAAGTTGGCCTTGGGCGGGGGTAAATGCCGTCTGTCCAAACACAACATAAACGTCGTCCGCGATCATCGCCAAGAAAAGAAAAGATACGACGCACCTCAATACAGCCGTCTGCGGGAACACCTCGTCGATCTTTTTGGCGACGCTCACATTGGCGAGCAACATGAATTCTTCCACGAGGCTGTTCGTCTCTCGCAGCTCTTTTTGCTCGACGTCGATCGGATCAGACGACTCGGCAGATCCAAGATTGATTTTCACTTCGGGCGACGCGAGATTCAACGCGCCGGCTGCCATGCGCTGTGCTTTGAGCTTGATCGCCAGCGCGTTGAGAAGCCGGATAGATTGCGTGAGCGAGTCGGTGAGATTGCTGATGTGAACACGTTGAGCGTTATACAGCGTGTGCATCCAAGAAACAACTCACGGGTCGTCCTTGCGCATCTGTGCCTCCTCGTACTCGAACGCCGCCTTCGAAGCAATCACAGACTTTGTAAACTTGACGTTGATAATGTCCGCGTCCTCGGTGAGTTGCTACGTCGTCGTTAGTCCTCGTGCGTTTTCCCAGATCGTGGCAGAGACCTACCCAAATCACACTAAATGCCAATCTTTCCACGTGCGGTCGAAGAGAACAAAGATTCGTGCCCAACAGTGCCGGCAACATGTCGATACGCTTGTCCACGAGGTATACGGTCGTCCCGCGCGAGGCAGCTTCACTATCCATGGGGGTATCCGCGTGCACGAAATGGGACACATCTGCAATGTCTGTAGGTGACAATGAGCTCCGTCGATAAACGTCTTCCAAGAGTACTCACGGACGCCCGCTTCGATGTACCCATTGGGAAGACGGCGAGCATGCAGGGCGTCGTCGATGTCCTGACATCCTAGGGGACAAACATCGCATGTATGCTCTCACAGGATCGTACAGAACACGCACCTGGCGGATCGATACTACAAATATCCAAATCCCTCAAGTCCATCCTATCCCTCCACACAGGGTCCGTTGGGTCCTTGGGCGGTACAACCCACTGGTCTCCTTCAGGCGGCAAACAATCCAAGATGGCTTTCCCAAAGGGTCGGTACGGCACTTCGAACTCCAACAAGAGACTCTCCTGCTCCGTTTCCTTGTCCTCTGCTTTCCCGAGCGCACGCACCAAATGGCCCTCGGGGTACCGCGAATGCGCGTCCCATCGGTCGATGGTCACCAGAATCTTTTGTCCAACAAGTGCCGGCGCCTGACGCGTACGAAGTCGGATACGAGGGAGTAACCGGGAAAGCGGGAGGGCAAATACAGTCTGCGTAGAGAGCGACGTCGACACCGTAGACGGAAGGGACGCCGTATCAAGATGGCACACGTAACTAGATAATAAACGATCACGCCGGGAAACAATAATGGTCGAAGCGAAAGACGTACGCGCGCCAGTTCCGCTTGATGATGCCAACAACCCGACCGGTGGGTTGCTTCTCAGCAGAACCTTTCTTGGTGTGAGCGGACCGGAGCGCTTTCGTTTCTTCGCGAAGCTTAAAGTCATCTCCGTCCGACTCCTCTTCCGAGTCTTCTGCGTTGTCGTTCTTGAGAGTGGCTAAAAGCAGTCATCGAGACTCGGAGATGAGTAGACCGTGATGGCGGATGACGCACCCTCTTGGTCGACTACTTCGTCAGTTGGCGCCTTCCATTCACTCTCGTCGAAAACTTCGACGATGACGATATCTCCGTGAACAGCGCGATTCATGTTTTCTCTGCCAACTAGAAGGACAGGCTTCGTGAAAGCTGGGACTGGTACAGTGCCCTGGAAGATGGTGTCATCCCGCGTCACAGGACTCGGCCAAACGGACGAACCTCCAAATAATTGTATTGGTTGGCGTTAAAGTGACCTTGATGGAGTTCTCCTGCTTTGACGCCAGCCAAGAGTGTAGAAGTAGGAAGGTACTGGATGTAGGATCAACATGACTAGCGATTCGACAATATAAAGCATACATTAGCATAGAGGGATGTCCGGGTGGTAGTTGCCGCCCTAGTCTTCTCGACATCATCCGTGCCCGTAGCAGAGAGGATATCCAAAAGTTTTTCGGCTTGCTGCATTCCCTCGACATACTTGCGGACTACGACACGGAAACATGAGCAACGAACAGCAGGGGGAAAGAGATCTTACTTGAAATGGTGGGTATGTTTTCGGCCTCGGCCTTTTGTCGGTTGGCGACGTCATCGGTGAGAAGGATGACCTGGGGAACCTTGCGCGTTTGTCCACGAACGGGAGGACGAGCGAGCGCAATGTGGGTATTATACCATTCTGCGCCTCTCCGGATGCCTATGGACGTCAACGCCATGTACGAATGCGGAATGAACCCGCCTACCTCTGTCGTTGCGGTCATTGGGCGTCTCGTTTTCCTCCGTTACGACCGCGGTTTCCCTATCCGAGCGTGAACAGTGGAAAAATGGATAATAGAAGGATACGAACGATCGGAACTCGTTGTAAAAAACCCACATCTTCTTGTCGTCGGCCTTGACGAGGGCCTTGAGACGATTGTAGAGCGGCAGGGATCTATGTCTGACTTCCTCCAGGACTGTCTGGAGAAGGATGATGGGAGGGGTAAAGCTAGGGGACTCCATCAGATCCATCTAAGGGACGGTCAGTACGAGATGTCGCGAGGAAGAGCGTCTGACCTGAGACAGAAATATGTTGGTATCTGGGAGGACATAGTGTCCGGTCGTGAACTGCTTGTGGGTGGAATCGCCCGTCGCGGGAAGGACGGGATTGACTGCCCCAGCGCAGATCCGACACGCGATGATGCCACAGTATATATCATCACGGAGGTAGCGCTCTCGGAGTACTGTGCGAGTGTTAGATGTATGGCAAAAAGTAGCACATTCGCGAACCTTTGATGACTTTTCCCCGGGACGTCTTTTTGAAAAACTTGCGCTGTGTTACGACTGCCTCTTCGCGCGGTCGTTTCAGAATCGTTATGCGAGGCATTTCGAACGTACGAGGATCGGAAGCATGCTCGTCCATTGCGATACTATCACGTGACTCGCACGACACAGGGGCTACTAGCGGACTACATAGGAGACGACGACAAGACTCCTTTTTTCACTCTTCACAAACATGTTGTTCAAACAAGATTCTTGGGAGGCCGACGCACACGCCAAGGTACGCAGCCTATTCAATGGCGACGACTGACTGACTTGGTCGCGCCTAGCTCACTGGGGAGCACGAACCCAAGCTCTCTCATGAGCTCATCGCCGGTGCAGCCTCGTACGAAGTCCGTGTCCGTGTTTCGTTTCCACCTCGGACACTCACTGCATGCATCGCTAGGCGGCAAAAGCGTACGAAAATCACCTCAGAACGCAGGGCAAACCTGCCAATCATGCAAAGGCTCTTGAATTGCTGTAGGTATCCGAACCTAATGATGTCAAATGTTCTCACCTTCGCTATAGTGCCGGGTTTACGGGTGCCTTTGTCGACCGGTTTGCAGAGACCAAGGGTTTGGACGCGTTGGACAGGGAACGCGCCAAGCATGACGGTGAGTCGTCCTGGCTGGCGCGCGAGTGTCGCTCACCTCGTCGCAGCCAAGAAGCACGCACAGACCGCCTTGGACAATTCTGGCCAATACTGAAGTGGTACGATGATGATCTTGAGCGCAATTGTAGTGTATTAGTATTCGTGTAAGTTACAGCGTGCCCACGCTTCGAAGGCATAAATCTCGAGTGACAAGGCTCCTGTCCTTGTCTCTTCCTTGACCACTGCTGAACGCCATGACAAGCGAATCTTGTCCTTCATTGTTCCTGCAGCTAGTCAACATCTCCAAGCAAGAACGGTGTAGGAGAGAAACCGACCACTTGATTGCATGTGCCGACTTTTCAAGGACGACTTTGACGGTAGTCCACGAGAATCGCGCCACAGACGGATATCCAAACGTTTTCTCGAGCGACTGTTCAATCCACTCTTTTGTCTTTGGGTCTAGATGGGAAACAATGTCACTCGACACTCCTTGACAGCAACTGTGCGAACCTGAAGGATACCCGCTCCCAAAGTCCCTTGCAAAGCCTTTGAGAGTGGACTCGTCTTGATCCATGCCGTCGAGTTCTTCGAAACACCAGCCCTCGAGGCAGGTATCACGGGTGACTTTGGCAGCGACACTGGCTGCGCCGACGATCTTGAATTTCGAATCTGCCTTGGTGGTCACTGTAAAGTTTATGCCTTGGAAGAGGGAGGAGAGGTATGCCTCGTAAGACGAGGTGTTTCCGAGCGCGTCGACGTACACCTAGTCCGTGTTCAGTCGGTGCTACGATGGAGAGGGAAGACACTCACGTCCGTCAGGTGTATTCCGCGTTGAAGCACGTCGCGAATGAGCTGTATGGTCGCGTCTTGTGACTGTTTGTTGAGATTGATCGGGGGCACTTTGAGCATGCCCCTTGATATCGCCTGTGGGCTGGACGGGCGTGAGTGACGGACGTGGTGACGCGTATGTGCGCACCTGATGACGCGTACGGACCAGCCCAGGTTGACGGGGTCTGCGTTGAGCACGTCCAGGAGCTCTGTGCGCTTTTCCGGGGTCAGTGTTTTAGAGTCTGGGTCGTGTGTGAGGGTGTGGTGGGCTCGGCGAGCGAGGTGCTTACCTGCAAAGCCGAGCTGTTCGAGGTCGTCCTTCCATGCGACCGGGCAGTACGCGACGCCGTATACGAGCGGGCCTAGCACGGGGCCTCGACCGGCTTCGTCGACGCCGAGTATGTACGGGCCTGGGGCGGTTGGCGTTGACGAGTGGTGCGTGTACGAGTCAGCCGCTTGCATGTCAGCCTCTGAGAGATACTTAACGCGGGTTTGTTCACTTTCTCTTCTTCTCAGAGTAAGATGCCGCGCCTCGTCGACACCGTCTGGTCGTTCATCTTGACACTCGTCCGCTCTCTACTCGCCCTCTTTTCCTTCCGTCGTCGCGCCTCTGACCTCCCCACCGTCATACGCACACCCGCAGACGCACTCGCACGTGCCCACTCCCGTCTCCGCCCCATCCACCTCACCCCCCGCTCACTCGCACTCGCACCCGCCCGCGCCCAGAGCACACGCACGAGCTCGGCCACCTCCACCCTCTTCCCGGGTCCCTCCGTCCCAACTGGTGGCCCACAGAGGACCTCCCCAAAGCTCGACTCGCTCGACGCCGAACTCGGCTTGCCTTGCGACCTCCCCGCCACGAGCGCGACGAGCTCCCGCGACGGGACACTCGACACATCCCACACAGGGTCGTACGTGCCGCCCCTTACCCCACCCGACAGATGCTACCTCGCGCCGCTGCCATCCGTCACCGACTGTCCTTACTCTGAACCTTGGCCCACCAACATCCCCCTCGACCGCGGTAAACCCAGACTCCCAGCAAGCCCCCTCAAGCTCTCGACCAACATCGACTCTGCTTTCCCTGAGCCCATGCTCGGACCGATCGGCTCCCCGCCCCCTGGACGCTGGAACCCCGTGGAAATCTGGACGAGCACACCCTGCAAGAACGACAGCCCCGTGCCCGATCTGGCCCTCTCGTTCGATTACCCCAAGGACCCCTCGTCCGCGATGGGCAACATCTCGCACGCACTCGTATCGCGGTCCCAGAGCTCCATCCAGCCCTACAATGACACCTCCATCTCGAGCCTGTCCTCCGACGCAAGCCCGTTTGCCGACTACTCCAACGGAGGAACACGCCCCCGCGCACACGCACACGTCCCGCGATCATCCAAGCTCCAGCCTTACCCGCGCTTCCACCACCCCGACGCATACGTCTACGCGTGGCGTCGTCACGGCGCCCGTCTCCCAGGCAAACACAACCGCCCGCACGCCTATGGCCGCTCCCAGTCCTACATGGACCTCGCCGCGCGCGAGTGGTACGACGCCGACGCCTACGCCTCGTCGCCCATCCCAGCCCTCAGTCCACCCCTAGGCGAATCCGCGACCGAGGACGACGATGACGAGGAGATGCCCCTCGGCCGCCTCCGAGAACGCTTGGCGCGTCGCAGCGCTGCCGTCGGTCTCGGTCTGCCCAAGAGTGCCGCCATATCCCCACGCACGCGGCGCATGAGCGAGGGGTGCTTGTTGGCGATTTCCGAGTCTCCGACGCGCATCGGTGTCGGCGTGCGCCCTGGCCGACACGTGCGTTCTATGGCCTACGATGGTGATGGCTACACCGCCAAGGATTGGCTCGAAGCGCTTTCGCTGCGATTCTCTTCCGAGGACAAGGATGCGCTGGAGTCGGAGATGGAGCCGTGTATGGCTGTACCGGCCGTCGACGTGGCGGCGTGCTGAGGTCACATGGGTACGCGATAGTCGTGGGGTTGTTCCTTTCATTTTTTTCTCTTGTCGAGTGGTTCTGCGCTTGTATCTCCGGTTTGCCATATCAGTGCCAACATTGTACCGTAGTCGTGTTTCGGGAGTAGCTGAATGGGAATATATGTGTGTGACACGTGTTGCGTTGTTCTCGGAGGTGAGCATTAGAGGGCACAAACAGACAAGAAACGGTACAGCGGTGCAAGATCAAATGAAAAGAACACAACATTACGAACGTACGAGAAGCAAACCAAGATCCTGTCCCTCAGAATATCTGACCCAACTTCTCCGCCGTCAACCCCGAACTGCGCGGTACAAACGTGCACGGAAAATGAAGCGGGTGCCTGGCAAAAGAAATGACGAGGTGAGCACCCCCATCAGAAAAACTGCCATCACGTACGAAGTAATGCCCGCCGTCCACCGCGGTTCCACACGCACGTCATCCCCTCGTTCGTCTTTACACGGTATGACTCGGAACACCGCCAAGATGGTCACGATCGCCGACCAGACAGACGCGTCTGCAACGTGTCGCCCGACGCAGATACGTCGGCCAGCGCCAAACGCGTACCCCACGGTGTCGTCGTTGAGGTCCCCGTTTTCGAGGAGAAAGCGTTCGGGTTGGAAGCGTTCCGGGTGGGCGTATTTCGCGTCGTTGTGGGTCATGGCCCTGAAGCCGAGCTCAGATAGGGGGTACGGCAAAAGAGAACACGAGGAGGCGCGTACCAGATGTTCATGATGATCGTGGCGCCTACCCGTGGAAATGGAATCAATCGAGGTTACACCGCCGTCGAGTCACACACCTTGCGGAATGAAATAACCGTCATAGACGTCCGCGCTCGTCGTAGCGTGCGGGATGCCTGATTAGTCGCGTGGTGAGAACATGTCGTCACGTAAAGACCCAAGTTACCTAGGGGGACTGCAGGACGCCATCGCAATGTTTCGCGCAGGACAGCGTCGATGTAGGGCAGCGAGGGACGGTCTTCAAAGTCGGGCAGTCGCGCCGTTCCAACGACCGAATCAATCTCTGCCTGCGCGCGCGTCTGGACGTCGGGGTTGAGCAACATCGCCAAGATGAAGATCAACACGGTCGATGCGGTCTGAAATGCGTCCATCAGAAACCGGTTGTACGTTGGATCAGCCGAACAGCCCTCACTGTCTCCGATGCCGCTAAAGATCGGAAATGACGCGTCAGTTGGGGAAAAAAGGGGGGCATGTCGCCAGATGACCAACCAGCGAATGCTGTCACAGAGGACTCCTTGATGGCACGTACGTATTCTTCGGTGGCACGCTGTCCTTTGATACGATTGAGTGAATCAGACACCATAGACGGAACTGCAGTGCCTGCTGCCTGACCATGCCGTCAGTCATTATTCATAAACTTGGAGTATTGTTTATCTCACCAGACTCTCTTGCACAAAATGGAAAGGCATCTCGACCATGTCGACGGCATATTTTTGGGACAGAACCGCGGATCGTTTAAACGATGCACCTGGAAACCATGTCGGAATGTACCGCACTGAGGTGGCCACGCTGCATGAGACCAGTGCGACACATCAACGACGGAAGAAGACTTGCGGAATGGGAAGAAACCAAGAAATGCAGCCACCTCTGGGCGTATGGATGTCACTGCGAGGTTGACGGCCCTATCCACCACGTTGACGATCGGATCGTCCCGGCGCGCAATGTCGTAACCGTACACGACTGCCATGATGACCGAGGTCGAGTGTCTACAGGAAATAAATCAAGAAATATGGGGAGTGCCAAGGGGACGAACATACGTCTGGACATGCGCAATGTAGTTTTCAGGGGTCTCAAGCAAGTTGAGGATGAGGTCGCGTGCTTTTTGGAGCTGGACGGGGTGATAATTGAGGGCGGCTTCAGGTCGAAAGGCCTGATGGAAAAGTCGTCGGTGCAAACGCCACCGGTCGTTGTACGGTACCATGACCGAGTTGAACGACCATCCAAAACTGGTGTCGAGTGCGGTGTCAGGGAGAAGGCATCGTGTCAGGGAGAAACTCACAAGTCATTGGTCATACGGATGATGGCGGGGCGATCGGAATAGTTGGAGGAACGCCGCTCTAGGAGGTCCTTGGCGACCTCCTCCGAGTTGATGACGATGACCTCTTGGTTCAGAAGCCTGGTGTAGACGAGGTCACCTGGAGAGATGAGATATTGGACGAGAATGCGAGGAGAGACCTACCGTATATTTTTCCCCATCGCGTGTAGGATGCCCAGGGCTCTGCGGGGTTTATCCCCAGGACATTACCGACGATGGGGAAAGGGGATGGACCTGGGGGGAGTGGATAGCCTGCTGGGACTCTACGCCTACTTGGCCAGAGGAAGACGAGCACAAAGGCTGCGAGAACTACAAGAAACACTGTGAGCGAGAAATCCATTGCAAAGAGAATACTCACGAAGCAGCCAGAGCTGGTTTAAATACTGGCCTGATGGTACATATGAGCCTGTCGGATATCGGAGCGAAGTAGAAGGGAGAATGGAGTGGATGACTAAGCTGATACCCTCCTTGACCACGCCATGTCCATGGAAGAGAGCATCTCCCTCGAAGAGACCAACAAAATCCGCATTTCGCTCGGTCTCAAGCCACTCACAGAGGATGCAGCACCCGCAGACGACGTAGACAAACAGGCAGAGGACAACTATGCCCGCCAGCGCGAGCGTCAAGCAAAAGACCGCGAGTCAAAGTAATTTCCATGGTTCGTTTCATGCGCCAGAACGTTATTTCTGATTTTACGTCTTTTCCACCAGGAAAATATATGACAGAATTGCCAAGTGAGTGTTTCCCAACGATCATACCAGCATCTTGCTCATGTACGCTTCCCACCTAGGGTGAGGAATCGACGAGAGCTCAACACCTCCCTGACCGGTGCAACTCTCGGTGAACCCGACGGCGATTCAGAGGATGCCCTCAAATGGATTAAGAGAGCAAAGAAGCGCGAGAGGGAGCTCGCACGTAAGCGGCAGTTGGAGCTCGAGAATATGGACAAGGTCTTTCAAGGAGATGAGTACACCGAAAGTACGTATCCCCCGTTCATATCGTCCCGCCCCCTTCCTCACTCTCCATTTCAGAGGATCTGGAAGGTTTGAAGGTCAGCCACGACTTCGATGAGCTCGCAGAAGGCGATGCCCGCATACTTACGTTGAAAGATAGTCGCGTCCTCGACAACGAAGGTAATATCTTCCCTATACTCTTATTTCTCTTTCTCATGTAGGGACCCAGAGGATGAACTACAAAACGTGGAAATGGCCGAAGCGGAGCGCACCAAGAAGAATCAGGAGCTCAAGATTAAACGCCGTGACTATACCGGTTATGATGACGAAGAGTTCGAAGAAGGGAAGCATGGAATGAAACGATCCGTTTTGGCCAAGTATGACGAAGTCTTGGAAGGTCCGCGCGAAACCGTACGCCCATTCTTGCGTCCATTGTGGGTACTTTGTTTACCTTAATTTCACAGGGTTTCCGGTTGGGTAGTTCGATCAAGTCGGCCGCGGTCGAACAACCAGAAACAGAGGAAGGTACCGTGGCCGTAAATCGTGCCTTGTTATCAATCGATTATGCCAGTGAGTTGCCCCCGCGTTACCACGCATGCCCATCCTTCTGATACATGCGTTCCAGAAAACTTGGAGACATATGACTACCTTCGTGAAGGGGACATTGGGTTCAAGAAGCCAAAGGCAAGCTTTACATCACCCCGAGTGTGCAATTATTAATATATCACACAGACCAAAAAGAAGCGCTCGTCCCGACGAGTTCCAATCGATAATGAGATTCTCGGTGACGACAACAAGGATCAGATGGAGGTGGATGAGAAACCTGTCGTTCCCAGGACACGTGAGTTAGACGCCAATTTTGTGGATGACGATGAGCTACAAGCTGCTCTCGCTCGTCAAAGAAGGGCCAAGATTCACAAGGCAAAAAAGCTGTCCCCGGAAGAAATCGCACGTAAAAGTGGGTCCACGCTCGTCTTTGCGCACTCGTTCTTATCTAACTGCCCTTCTAGTCGCTGCGGATCGCGCTCGGGAGAAATCCCCCACCGCCGACGATATCATCAACGTCGAAGAAACGCAAGAAGAGGCCGGTGAATCTGGCCTAACGTTTGACGACACATCTGAATTCGTTCGCGCCATCACCTATAACCCTGCCCCAGTTAAAGTGGAGCAAGTCGAACCCTCTGCAGTACCGCCTCCACCCCAAATCCGATCACCATCTCGGGATGTGTCAATGCCAGTGGATGAGGCCGTGGGCGAAATTGAAGCCGGAGAGGTGGTGATGAAAGAAGATGATGACGAAGAGATGCTCGAGGCGATCGAACAGGCCATCAAAGACACCGAGGCAGAGGAACGTGCTGCTGCAGAGAACAGTCAAGGCGACGTAGCAGTCGGATCGTCCAGTGAGCCCACCTTTGGCTCAGGTATGGCCAATACATTGGCTCTGCTCCGTCAACAAGGATTGCTGGCGGACGGGAAGGCGGATCAGGCTGAGCGCGAGAAAGTCCAAAGACAACGCGATGTCTGGCTCGCAGATTACCGACGTATGCTGTCTCAGCGGGAACTCGACCGATTGCATGCGCGCGGCGGCAACAAGGACCAGGCAACGCGGGAGTACGAAAACCGTGTTCGAGAGCAGCAGGATGCCCGTGCCAATCTCGACTTGTTCAAGAACTACAAGCCTGACATCAATATCGTTTACTACGATGAATTCGGTCGCAGCCTCACGCCCAAGGAGGCCTGGAAAGCGTTGTCTCACAAGTTCCATGGCAAAGGTTCTGGGAAGATGAAGACGGAGAAGCGTTTGAAGAAGATTGCAGAAGAGAAGAAGAAGGAAGCCATGGCCAGTGGTGACACACCGTTGAGCATGAACAAGGCGTTCCAGATCCGACAGGAAAAGACTGGGCAAGCCCACTTTGTATTGTCCGTCGGTAACAGAGGGTACGTCTGTCTCTCTTCTGTGGTGGTATGGTGAGACTAAACCTCTACGTCTAGCGCTGTACCTCAAGCTTCGGAGTTCCTTGATCCCCAACCGCTGTCAAAGGGCAAGACGGAGAAAACAAAGAGCAAGAAGAAGGAAGCCGCCAAAGCTGCTGCCCCTCAAGCACTCGACTCCGCAGGGTTCATTACCTTGCCTGCTCCCCAAGCAAACGGCTCGGTCAACGCGAGCCCCGTACCTTCCGGCTTCTCGTCCGTTGTACAGACGAATGGCACAGGGACACCCCTGCCTATGAAGCCTGGTTTCTCACGCATATCATCGGCCGTGGATACGCCCTCTCAGAGCAGTACCCCTGTGACGGGAGAGAGGACAAAGGTTGCGTTTGGGTTTGGGGCGAAGAGGAAGGTTGCGGAGGATTTCCTGGACGAGCCTGCGGCCAAGAGACGATGATTGGATCGTTTCTCTTTGGATGGGTCTCTTTGTTTGCCGTCGCTGTGCTAGTATGCGCTCGGACATTGCGTGTTTTCATTCCACTGAGACCATGCCGTTGGGAAAATGTAACCTAGCGAATGGTAATTATGTAACCATGTTCAAGTTGGACTCAGTGTGTTCCTGTTATCTGAGACCTTTGCGTTGGCCACTTCCAGCGCTTGTTGCCAGTGGGAACTTCAAGCTGTACTCCTGGGCCTCTTGCCTCCTGGATCCAGCCTTGTACGCAAACGAGCGATACTTATCATGTATCCGCATTCCCTCTCACTTCAAACTCATAGGCCACGACTGTCTCCTGGACCGAGCCGTGGAACCGTGACCGCGTGGCACAAGTGGCTTGATGGGCATGTGGCCGAAGCATGCCATGAATGTCTCATTTTACTTTTTCGTTCACCTCACTGCTTATGATATGCTGGCACATAATCTCGCCGAGGACGGGTGCGTCAGTAATAGGCCAGATGATAACAAGATACTTTCGTTGTTGAAAACCTCTGTCATCATCTGGCCTGTTCAACTGTCTTATACTACTCTGTCTGCTTCACATCGCTCATCAAGCCAAGTTCATCAACAGCGAGCGTCAAAAGGTCCATACCTGCATCGCGATCCCTTTTGTCAAAGGCCTGTACGTACATCACAGTCAATGTTTCACTTTCAGTGTCGTGTCGTCTGAAACCGTTTAACAGAACGCGTGCATGTCCAGATATATAAGGCTGCTGCCGCCGCTATGGGCTCGACATTGGCCAAAAACAGTCGCATAGCATGACAGTATTCAACGTGATGCATTACGACTTGTTTCGGTGGAATAGAGACGGGAGTCTATAAAATCTCCTGGATCGCGCGGACAGGTTCAACTGACTCCCAAGATGGATCATCTGAACTCTGTTTCGCTGTATGGCCCCCCCATTGCCGTCTTCTTCCTGGCTCTCTGCGTCGTCGGGCTTGCCATTCGGAAAAAGTTGTCCCCTCATCAACTTCCTCTCCCACCAGGTCCTAAAGGGCTCCCCTTTCTCGGGAGCGCACTCGAGATCAACGCGAGTGAACCATGGCTGACTTATAGAGAATGGAATAAATCGTATGGTACGTGACCTTGCGAGCAAGGTGTACTAGACTGTCCTTGACTCGGGAGTACTAGGTGAAATCGTCGCATGCAACCTATTGGGTCAAACTTATATCATCATCAACTCAGAGAGGGTTGCGAAAGCGCTGCTCGAACAACGTTCGATCATTTATTCCGGCCGCCCAGTGATCCAAACCTCTATTCTGTAAGGAAACGCCAACCTGTCTATATCAAAAAAGTCTGACAAGCATGATCTCCATAGCTTTGGAATGGACTTCAACACGGCACATCTGTCCTATGGCGAAACTTGGAGGTTACATCGGAAGATATTCCACCAGACCCTTAATAGCGCGATCATTCACAAGTATCACGGGTCGGTGGCGGAGAAAGCGCGCACGTTGCTGAAAAACTTGCTGCAGTCTCCAGAAGACTTTGAGAACCATATGAGGACGTAAGCATGTGTATCTCATCGTCACCGTGCAATGTTAATCGCTTTTGGCTAGGTATGCGGCATCTATCATCATGTCCATCACGTATGGCTATGATGTCACTCCAAAAGATGATCCTATGGTAGCGCCGCTCGAAGAATTTATAAAGATTGTTATCCTTATGACGCCTGAGAGAGCGGTCTTGCTCAACCTTTTCCCTCAGCGTGGGTCATAATCAAGGAGCAACTTGGCTTTCTGTCTAACCTAAAGTCTAGTTCTCAATGTCCCATCGTGGTTTCCTGGTGCTGAGCTCCAGGGATTGGCAGCGCGATGCAAAGCATTGTCTCCCAAGATACGAAACGCCCCTTTTCAATTTGTCAAGGAATGCTTGGTATGTGGTGAGACTGTTTGCTTTCGTTCTCGCGTGCTGACCACGTGTGGCAGGCAAAGGATATTGAAAACGATTCCATGGTTGCGCAGCTTTTGAAGGATGACACTGCCAGAACTCAAGATCGCGAATCGTATGAGCAGAGTATAAAGGACTGCGCGACGTCGAGTTTCATAGGTGAGTGATTGAAACGCATGCCATCCCGTCCGTCTATTGACCTTGTTCTCCGTTTGCTTCGATCTGGAAAGCTGGCACTGATACAGTGAGTTCGAGTGCTTGCATATTCAGGTCGTGTCCTTTGTAACGTCGTTTTCAGACACAATCGACTCTGACTACGCTCGTAATGGCGTTGATTCTGTATCCAGAGGTTCAGGCCCGTGCACAAGCACTGATAGACAAGGTAGTAGGGAGGGACAGACTGCCAACTTTCAACGACAGAGAATCCTTGCAATACGTCGACGCTCTCCTTCGAGAAACTTTGAGATGGGGTTCGCTTGTTCCAATGGGTATGTTGTCATAAAAACGCATCGGTTTTTCTGGATGATGACCGCCGATAAGCTATCCCACACATGGTCACGAAAGATGACGTTTTCGAACAGCGCCTGATTCCCAAAGGTGAGTAATGTTTTCCGAGGTGGCACTCGGTTAACAGGTTTCCGTAATGCAGGTTCTGTCATCATACCCAACTTGTGGTATGCCATTTTCCGTATCTCTGCATTGGAAATAGTCTTCACTCTCGCTTTCTAGGGGTATGTCACGGGACGAAGAAAAGTTCCCGGATCCGACAGCATTTAAACCAGAAAGACACCTCGACGCAGACGGCAATCTCCTTTCGGACGATATATCTGGTCTCTACTTTGGTTATGGACGTAGGATCTGTCCTGGGCGGTACCTCGCCAACGCCTCCACCTGGCTCGCGGCCGCAACCATGCTCTCCGAGTTTAGATTCAGCAAAGCGATCGGTCCTGCTGGATATGAGATTGATATATTCCCCAAGTTCACTGGCGGAGTTGCACTGTGAGTCACACTCGTCTTTTTTTTTCGTGTCTTAAGGTGGTAACGTCGCGGTGCCACTGATCACTGACCGTCTGAGCTAGCCGACCTGCCCCGTTCGCCTGCCGCATCACGCCTCGTTCCGAGGGAACCAAGGAACTCCTCGCATAGCGCCCGTGTAGCACATGTAAGACGAGAGAGACTGAGAACACGTTGTAATTATTTTAATGTACTCCGAGGTAGATCATTGACCTTGGGTCCATGTCGTCATTCATTGGTGTAGATAACCAATTGTAGGTGGCCGGGCAAGATTCGGACTGTTGAATTGAATTCGTTGTATGTCCTGTGTCTTTAGCTTTCGTGTTACCACGGGTGCCATTGCGACTCTTTGATGCCTGAAACTCACAGTCGCGACGGTCGCATATAACCAAGAACAGCAAGTCTTCCTTCACTTTCTTCAAGATAACCATATCGAGGAACCAAGAGCCTCCGTATGAAACCGAAACCCCAGTTCCCCCCTCCGTTGCATTGCCTTGTGCGAAGCTTAGTTCCAAGTGATCGTCCATTCAGTCCGGACAATGATTACCAATGCGTTTTGTTTCGAATGCCTCCGCCACTCTCAATCCATTCAGGGGGTTTTCGACGGTGTGTTTGATTATCCTGGTCATTCTATGGATACACCAGAAATGCCTGGTGGATTTTTCCTTTGGCCAAAGTCTTGCCTTGAAAGCGCGGTTAATTCGCATAGCTACCATTTTTTCCATTCCTCGTGTTGACCTTCTTTGATCGAGGACTTATGAGGACAGCAGGGAGGGGGAATAAAAGCTCCTCATTAGATAGAATCGATTTTGATAGATTGCGGGGATTCAACGACTCACGTACGTTTTACTGCTCATTTCTTAGGCGCCACACGAGAGACATATGTAGTACTTGCCCGGCTTTCTCGCGCATCAAGATTACCGGAGCACGTTCACCTGACGTACTTAGCTTTGGTCAAGCGGCGTAGTACTCTTACCAGTGGGTCTTGGTCGCGGCGTTATGCCAAACGACTCCTCTGGTTCTCTTCTTACTCCACGCAAGTGCTCACCGGTGAGCTGACCAAGAAAGACGAGGATGTGAATCCACACGCACCCTGTATGCGTAAGGAAAGATGACACCGTTGTCAGTCTCATCGTTCGTACCTGAGTACGTTTGAAGAGGTTAATTGAGCAAGCAAGATCAGATTGCATCATGTGGGTCCACACAAGTTCCACGTGGCGGTGAGTTCGCCATCGATGCAAACCTACTCATGGTGGGCAGGATGATCATTGCGGAGAAGGCAAAAAAATTGTCGCAAAAAAGTATTTCGCATTTCCAGGACTTGCAATCCCAAGATGCCGCCGGCTTTCAACTGTATTGGAATTCGACCCGAAAATATCCCAAGGCGGTTGGAAGGCAGTCAAAAGGGTATTAAAGTGTGTAAAAATGTAGTTTCCAGGGTCTAAATACGGCTGCAGAAGTCAAAACAGTCAGGGTCGTGGTGCCAAGTTTGGATTAAATTCACTTCCAATTGTTTGGAATGAAGTCTCACGATGACGCTACTTAGTACTAGTAGTGCACTTGTGGGTGTGCCGTTGCAACACTTCCCTGGACCTGGAGGCTGGCGGACCCGAATATCGCGACCCAAGAATTTCGTGCGCTTTCGGCTCTCGCGACACTAAAGGACCATCTTAAGCATACCCCCGGATCTCGAAAACAGTCACGGTGCTGACCTCATACCTTGGAACGATTATTCAAGGATACCGTATCCAGAACTTGATTCGAGCTCGAGCCCATCCAAGCCTGTCAAAAGGGGGAACATAAAGTACTCACGAGTCACGCGTCTCGACAATTGAAAGTGTTGTACAGAGCGACCCTGGTCATTCCACAGGTCCTTAGGAGTTCTATTCAGTGTAAGTGGCATAGCTTTGCGCTACAGCGAAGCCCTGAAGTAGCTGTCACTTGTAAGCGCCACGGCGGAGCGCGGGTGGTCCGGGCAACCAAGGTGACGCAACCGCATTCATCTCCGAAGCGGACGAACTTGAGAACTTTGCATGCACTGCCAGTGGCAGCGATGAGAGACTCGACTCAATCACTTGAAGCATCAGTGAAACTAGCAGGGAGTGTTGATAAATCCGCTCGTCGCAGAACCCAGCTAAACCAACACACGGTCGGTAGACGACGCGGCGATGTGAGCAATCACCAACTGCCAGTGATTTGATCACGTACATTGCGCGGTTCAAGTGTATTGAGCCCGAGCCTGAAGTTGAACTCTTTCAACTCGGATCAAAAGGCCGGAGCATGATTGTGGTCTGAGACTCTAAGTCCTTGTCTGAGTCGGTGACAAATTCAGTGTCACGTTCTTGTCCCCTGTCAAATCGTAAGACAATGTTTGCTATGATACCGCTCAGGGAAGTTCCAGTGAGATAATAACCGCATGCCGTGAACGATGCGTTAATTTGCCTCTCCGAACTGGGTCCGACCCTGTCACTAAGTTGCGAAGAACGGGAAGGAAAACTTTTCCCGTTCCGAGCCAATTCAAACGTGAACTGCCGCGACGGTTGCTTGTGGACGCCAGAGTGTCCACGATTAATTTGCATTCCCCGCTCTCGCCAAGCACGAAAAATTGTTTTTTTGTATTGCGGGCCGCCTTCGGCTTGCGCCATGAGACAGGGACGGTACAAGCATCGCGCCGATCCGCAGTGTCACACAAGAGGAGCAACGGTTTAAAATTTGGGTACGATTCCAGCTTAGACTCCCTCCCAGAATTTGTTGTTACTTACCGTCGCCTCCTTAGGGGTAAACGCTGGTGTTGTCGCGCTATTCGTGGCCTCGTGACCATGACAGGATCTGCGTCTGCGTATTCTGTCGGGTTCTTGTTCTGCGTAGCAGCCGCGCTCGTTAACGCGTGGCGGCAACACCGACTCAGAGATGGACTTCCATTACCTCCCGGACCGACCGGGCTTCCCTGGGTCGGTAGCGTTTTCAGCGTCAACAGTGCCCACCCTTGGTTATCGTATGAGCAATGGGGGAAACAATATGGTGCGCTCGAGTCCCGATTCTCAGTGTATGCTAGATCATTCTAAGGGCTGCTGTTCTTCCAGGCGACCTAGTATACACCAAATTGCTCGGCAAGGATTTCATCATCATCAATAGCGTCAAAGTTGCGCACGACTTGTTGGAAAAACGGTCCGCCATCTACTCCGAGAGACCTTACCTACCAGCCAACGAACAGTATGTCGCTCAATTACCTGCAAGGCGAGGATGAGACATTGACACGCGCCTGTAGGTTTGGTTTGGATTTCAACTCGGGCCTTCTTCCGTACGGCAGCACGTGGCGACTCCATCGAAAGATGTTCAGTCTCTCTCTTAACAAGGAAACGACCTGTCAATGGAAGCCATTGGCGATCTGCAAGGCCCGCCAGCTCGTCGAGAACTTCTTCGACATACCAGAGGAATTCGCCAAACATTGCAAGACGTATGTCGTCTATTTGTTTTGTACGATGCGTTGCTTAACGATGTGCAGCTATGCAGCAGCGATTATCATGGCTGTGACGTACGGATACGACGTTGCACCCAAGGACGACCCGTTCGTGGCAAAAGTCCATTATTTTGTTAGTTTGTTCTCGAAGGCACTAACCCCTGAACGGTCCGCGTTGTTGCTCGCCTTTCCATTCTGTATGTTTCATCGATTCCAATGTTGCCCTGTTGCGTTAATTGTGGGCGTGATTAGTGGCCCACATGCCATCCTGGATGCCGGGAGGACAATACAAGCAACACGCTGCGGAATGCCGTGCGCTTGCACAGGAAGTGTTAACTAGCCCAGTTAAATTCGTCATGGAGAACATGGTAATTATCATTGTCGTCTCGCCCTCCAATTTGGCATTAAATACAGGTCTCTTTTACTAGGCTGCTGGAACAGCAGGAGAATCGCTCGTCCAAAACCTGCTTGAGACCCGAAACGGGGAAGTGCACGAAGATGCTATCAGAGCTGTGGCAGCATCTGCTTTCCTGGGTATGTGAACGCACACTCCCCAGGTTAACCAGGACTCATGACAATCCTTTAGGTGGCGCTGAGACTGTGGGTGACGCGGCTGTTTACAATTGGATCGACTTGACAAGGTTTTTAGAGCGACTCAACGCTGCGAGTATTCATGCTTGCCATGGTACTCCATCCCGAGGTCCAGGCTAAAGCTCAAGAAGAGATCGACCAGGTCACAGGTGGTCACCGCCTCCCAGAGTTCGGAGACAGGCCCAATCTACCATATGTAGAGGCAGTATTTCTTGAGACCCTCCGATGGCGACCCGTGGTACCCAGTGGTGAGTGGATTGGTCCACGGACACCAGATAGGCTCGAACCAGCTTTGCAGCGCTTCCTCATATGACCGCGACCAGCGATATATATGAAGGCATGTACATTCCCAAAGGTGAGCTGAATAACGCTGTCGATGAGACGACATGTGCTAACTGTTTCACAGGTGCCATCATACTCACCAACCTTTGGTATGTATCTCGTCTGTTGGCCGACATATTCAGGCTAAGCTAGCTCAGGGCGATGGGACACGACGAGACACGGTTCGACGATCCGATGGCTTTCATCCCCGAACGGCATCTCACTCCGACCGGAACGATCGCGGAGGGGACCGCGCCGCCCTCTTTCGGTTTTGGACGGTGAGATTCGTGTTCGCTTTTGCTCAAGGAGTGGACATTAAAGAACCCTGTAGCCGCGTTTGTCCTGGAAGGCATTTTGCAAACCAGAACGTCTGGGCTGCCATCGTGACCATACTGGCAACCGTGCACCTTGCCAAAGCCCGTGATGAATTCGGAAATGAGATCGATGCCAAGATTGAATTCACGGGGGGACTCTCATCGTAAGTTGGTGTCGACCCTTGTTTGGTCATTGCTAACCGCTGGTTATGACGACAGTGCTCCGAAGCCGTTCGCGTGCTCTATTACCCCGCGCTCTTCCTGCGCTGAGGATCTCGTTCGGTCGAGAAATGATAATGTACACTAGTGGGTTTCTGCTTGAATGGGGATTACAGTCAATGGAAGGAAGGATTTTTACATCGTACATAGTGCGGTATTGGATTAAATTACAGCTATCTAATGAAGGGTAGTGGATATATCTGGCAGAGGAAATAAATAAATTGGTGTGGTCACTGTGGTGGTCCTTGTATGCGAATGGGAGATGGTTAATGAGATTTGATGGCATCAAAATCTTTCTCTTTCGGCGAGCCAAAAGCCATCCGGTAAAGTTCAGGTCCTTCTCGTATCAGAGCCTAAATCCGATTACATTTCGAGTCGTAAACGAAGACCGTGGCAAGACTCACGATGATGACCTCGACGGCAATGAGGGCAATAATTACCAGTTCCATGCGGTGCGCGGAAGACTGGAACAGGGTGAGCACTCTATACATGGTACAATGACGATGATCGCATACCTCTGTAAGCAGCTGTCTAAGGGTCGATTGAACCTGAAGTTGAACTGAGACAAGTGTAGGATACATTGATGGTGAGTCAATTTACCTCGGTCGCATAAGTAATCTTCTCGTTGACGGCATGCGTCCGCGCCTTGACTTCTAGTGCAGTCGTCATGGATTTAAAAAAGCTCTCGAGCTCCGGCTCGGTCCAGTACAGATCAGGGGTATCAGAGAAATTCTCGCGGTTGAGATTGAGGCCTTGGCGGAACTTCATCAGGACACCGAGCTTCTTGATGAGATCCTGGCGGCCGAGTCCGGGTTTTCCTGTCTTCTCGAGGGAGTGGGGTAGCTGAGCGACGGAAAGCAGGTATGCCTCGAGGGATTCTTCAAGCACGGAAAGCGCGGTGGACCGGGAGAGTGCTTGAGAGTAAGCATATCGAGCGAGGAGCGTTGTCGTGTCGAGAGATGGATTCGATGGAGGAAAAGAAGCAGCATTGCAAGGATCTTGGAGTTGTGCGACGCGTCCCAGGATGATCAAGTCACCCTGTATTCGGGTTTTCCTAAAATGAGAGGGACGATTAGCCCATCCTGTAGTAGCGTGAACGCAAAAATGCCCGCACTCGTTTGGATCTGTCACGAATTCGAGTTCCTCGGTCTCGGGATCCTGGAGCGAGCCGACCTCGCAAGGAGCCAAGATGTCTTTTGCAAACTGGCGAGCTTCGTCTTCACTCAAGCCCCAGCATACAAAGCTACCGTTTCCGAAAACAAAAATTTCGCCGTCCTGACCCCAACGTGGGATCCACCACGCGTCATGGAGTTTCTGGGAATCTGGTGTGAGACGAGGGCGAAGGCGAGTAGGAAGGTAGCGTTCCGCAGTTGCGAGCGTTAGCACGGGTCTGATCGGGCTGCGAGTTGGGGTCGGATTTGAACGGATAGGAAGAGAGTCGGAGGCCGTACGCCGGAGAGGTGTGCTGGCCTTTGGCTTCTGCTTGAGTGTGTCGGACTCGGTGGAGAAGGCGCGTGAACATGACGCGATGAAGGGCCGTCGTAACACAGATGAAGGCGTAGACCGACGCAGAACACGACACAGTGCATTCATCGCAGCAGTCAGCTTCAAGAATTCCCTCGCAGGAGGCTAATAAAGACGCTTTTTCGCGTTGTCGGCATGAGTCACGTGCCATCTCGGAACGACATTCCGAGCGACGGGTCTGTTTACAGTAAGTACTAACAGAAACGATAGTACTGTGACGCGTTTGAGGTGTGAAGCTTTGAAGCTTTGAAGACCAGGCAAACCGCTGTGTGGAAGGTAATCGCGGTAGGATGTAACCGACACTGGCCCACGCAGCTCGGTTGCAAATTTGGTCCTCTGATTGTAGGGAAATCAGTGCTCGTGCGTTGAGTGCAAACCGTACAATCATTGTCAGTGGTCACCACGCACGATGACTTGGACAATGGAAATGTGAATTGAACCTTGAGAAGGGGTTATTCGTACAAGCAGTCATTCTTTCGCTCACTGATCACAACTTCGCCACTATGCTGACAGTGACGGAAACAATACTGCGACTGTGAAACACGCTGCGACGCATTTGAGGTGCGAAGCCTTGAAGACCGGGCAAACCGCCAGTGTGTGGAAGGTGATTGCGGTAGGATGTAACCGACACTGGCAGTGACTGGCCCATGTCTACCTACTCTGGCTGAGTCGTCCCAATTCCACCGGTATCTCCTCAATGTCCACCGACCCCTCGTTCTGCTCTACATCCGCGAACACGATCGCCGTCCCGACCTCGTCGTGACCGGGTAACGACAAGCCGAACCCAGTGTCAATGCCGCCCCCGCGTCTACCCTGCCCATCTTGCGCGTACAACTCCCGAATGCTCATGATGAATCGGGGGGTCAGGGTGTACATGGGCATGGTGCACCGCACCGCCAGCGGCCATCCTTCTGTCGCAAGATATCCCAAGGTACTCAATAGATCGATCAGGGCAAACAGGAAGACGCTGTAAGGTTACCGTCAGCTCGGATGGTAAATTTGCGAGCTTGGATAGCAGCGGAGAAGATAGAGCGAAAGGATGAGACAAGGACGTACGCGAAGAAATAGAAGATACCCTGCCTGACGAGCAAGTTCATGTACCGGTTGAGTTGCCACTGCTTTGTCACGCGGTACATCTGAAGTGACTCCCTCACGAATTGAACGATTGCAAGGAAGCACATCGCTCCACCATGCGTGATTTGTATAATGAGGGCCACTTTCGGCCAAATGAGAGGGGCAGGTTGCACCGCGCAAAATGAGAAATCTAGTATCCGGATGGTGACCGCTGTCCGACAGCCGACAAGTGAAATGGCGGTGGACAACAGGTTAGTGAAGTATACCAGTTACTCAACCAGCGTCTACATACCCGACGGATTCCTCGAATCACTGTAGAAGGCAACAGCAACGATGGCAGAAATCATTTCCAGCAAAAACAATATAAGAAGAGTACTGAGGATTAGCCTCGATCGAGCATACATTGCCCATACACGAAGGATCATCACAACTGCAGCCACCATCAGAGTTTGTTTGTTCGGAAAATGAACTACACGACCACTCACAATCGGCTGCACCAAGAAAGAGAACCAATGTCCATCGAGCGATGATGTAGATTATTCCACCTTGAAGGCATCCACGGATAGGTTATACGGGGAAAGCTTCGGATGAATATGCTTACAACTGTTCAATGAATATCAATTATGTTAGCGAGGGTATGGCGGATACGTACGTCTATAGGTATACACTTCAGTACGCTCGTTCATCATCGGTGTCAGATGGAACATACCTTTTCCGGGCCAGGTAAAAAGCTACTTCCAACTTGGGACCGGGTTACAGTCCAATTAACCTCAAGTCATAAACGCAAAACATACAGAGGGACATAGTTCTGGTGAACCACCTGGAGTTAGCAATCAGTACTTACCTTACAGCAACCATCGACTTACATGGCACTGCAAAGACCAGCATAACGAACCTATAACAATGCTTAGTCCGCTGCTGGCTGCGCTTTGAAGTGTGATACACACAAGAATGAACAGTGTGGACACCCAGGTCCAGGGTTTGCTCTGTGAAGTTATCAGGAATGTGTGCCTTGATAAATGTAACTTGCTTGCTGACCCAAAGATATTTTATCTACATTGATCATTAGCAGGGAAGTATAATGGTGGAGAGTATGTGGTATAGTACCTCGTTCGAAAATGTAAGCACTGACAATGTAAAAGTTGGTGGATTGTATTGGAACAGAATCTATAGCTCACAGTAATCATATCCAACGGCAGTAAGGATGGCCACTGTGATAAGGTTGTGATATCGATCTCCCGTGAGTAAGAATGAGCATACGGGTAACACAGTCGTTCTGCTGAGGGATCATCGCGGACTGTAGCTCAGCAGACATGGTATTGATGAATGTTTGCTAAGAGAAATCCTAAGTAGGCGGACAGGAAGAAAAAAATTATACTCCACTGTTCGAAAGAGCAGACTACTGCCTTTATGTTAACGGAACGGAACTCGACTTGCTGTGTTGCCCCGCCTCGAACTCTATCATAGTCACCATGGGCGCAGCACTGAATTATGATTAGTTCGGCCCCAAACTTTTGCAGCATGTTTGTAAGTTTAACTCAATTGATATCGCGCTGGCGTACGCAGCTCTGGTAGTACCGGCAACCTTCAATCCCGAAAACTATATCAGCAAGCCGGGCAAAAGCGCTCTCCAAAATAAGGAGTTCGGGAATGTAGAGTGGCAATACTTGTGGAGTTAGTGTGAAGAGATGAAGGGAAACTTAGTTACCGGGATAATTACCTTGTGGAGTGATCAAAGTCGTGAAATATTCCGGCGCCGGGATGGCACTCCACCTTTGGATGATAAGAATCCTTCATTTCGTAAGGTATGCCAGTTATTGAAAGAACGCGACAATAATCTCAACGTATTTTCATTGTGGAAGAAAAACATGGCTGTTCTGACCAAATTAAGGGCTTCCGCCGCGAGACACGTATTCTTGATAGGACAGCAACGAGGGCGTCAATCAACATCACTTATTTTTTTCTTTGGCTCCGCTCGCATTCGTTTTCAAGTTGGTTTCAAGGGACCAGATAACTCTCGCTCAGACTCCAGAGCTGTCCACGCCTGGTTCAGGCACATGAGACGGAAACAGGAACACTTTCACTTACGGCGAGTTCATAGATCAGGTGTTTTATTTTTGAGGTGTATTCAGATGTAGGCGGGGCTACTGGAATGCACTGCCAAGCTCACGTGGATCTGGTAGTTATCGTTGGCCTAACGAGTCCGTGGCCAGATATAGATATTTAATTCTCTAGGACGTCTTCGGGTCATGGTAGCTGAGGTTATCGAACTCCCGAACTGCTACTGTTGGTTCTCGTGAGTGGTACCGAGCAAGGGTTCTCTTCCCACTAACTCAAGGGATCAGATGGCCTCAAACTTTCAACAACTTTCCGCACCGGATTCACCAAGCTCGAAATGTCTAGTCAGTTAGTACTGCGTGAGGAAATCACAAACCAATTCGCGGTCGCAACTTGAACCATGGTCGACGAGCACGTCGTGCAGAAATGCATGGTAAGCGAAACTCTGGTAAAAATTGCTTGTTGCGCGAGATAAAATATACATAACTTGAGAATCTATCTCGTCATTGCTATGTAGTAGCGTCCACTAACTTCAAGCATCACTATGCATACGATCAGGCTGTTGCGCAGAGCGTACCTTTACTTTCAGGTCTGCTGACCCTCGAGGGTGAATGACCATTCAGCAATACCTTGCACATGAACAACCGGTCATCTTCTGGTCTTGTGTTATGGGAACTGCGGGTCCTGTTTTGGCTTTGACCGTCCCGTCGATCAGGCAGAAATACTTTGGTTACGTCCCCGCTGAGCGCGTGCCAACCACATACCCTCGTGAGCCTCTGCTTGCTGTGCGCACAGTTGATGGTTTGTTCATCTGTCTTAATTCCAAAACGGCCGCGGAAACCTGTCCAGGGATATGAGGGTGAATAGAGTTGATAAAACATTGTTTGGTTCCACCGCCATGGTAGCGAGGTCACACAGAATTTGGTCACTTACAAAGGTATCTGTAAGTCCTCCTAACTGAGGGTACGAGGACGCCATGGCGGTGCTTGGTTCTGGTCGTACACAAAACGTTGTTTGGATCTGTATGCACGTCTTTGGCAAAGGCTTTGGAGATAAACAACGCTTCGGTGTTAACTCTTTAAATTGATCAAAGACGCCATACAAGTCTATTGAACAATGCCTATTTAAACGAGGAGAATAGCTGTGACTATACTATGGGTGCAGGTTGGTAATGGGTACAAATGCGAAAGTTCCTATGTAAATTCGAGGTAACTGAGATTTAAGATAGTGCAGGTACTCCTTGCTGGGCGGGGATCGCAACACAAGTCAGATATCTATATCATTGACAGGGCCACGATAAAGACAAGACGAGGGAAGATGGTCCTCTGGCTTCAGGGTAAGGAATCGATTCTCTACGCGTCTTCTACGCTTATTTTGCGCCGCTCGCTATCGCACACATTGATGGTCGACATCAACTATTATTTCCTTTTCCTGTAGGATTTCAACTAATCCACGAAAAATCGGAAATACAACTTGCCCGTGGTGTGGAAGTTTTCGTCGCTATCCTCTTCCGTTTCCTCCTTCTGTATTCACTGACAAGGGTTCGCCCTTCGGCAGCGGCAGCTCTCAACTCTGCTTCCTCTCCTTAGCCTTCGAATCGTGCTCTCAGACAATGTATCGCCCTCCTTCAAGCTTAGCAGGACCTTTTCGAGAAGATTGACGGGAGGGAGAGGTGTAACCACGGCGAGTCTAATGACGTCTTTGCCTCCGATCGCGGAGATGTAGTCACCATGACATATTGGTAGGATCTGCGGGAACTCGGGAGTGTCGTCGAGGCTATTGGGTGGGAAGAAAGGATACGCCAGTCCGACGAAGCCGGTGCCTACGCAGGGCGTCTTGACACTCGCAAGACTGAATGTGGTCAGGTCCCACAAGAGATGTTCTGTGGGCGGTTGGTATCGAATGCACGTCGCTACCATCCTCCAGAACGTGCGCGTGGCCGAGGACTTTGGACCGAGGTCGCAGCAGCTTTGTTGAGACGAAGATCTTGGCCACCTTGTGGTGGACCATTCCGTTTGCGGGGCAGAAAGTGGCGATGAGGATAGACGTACTAAGACCCGCGTTATTCCACATGGTGTGTTGGTGGAAACCGTGCTCTATGAGGATTTCCGAGTACGCGTTTTGATCAAGTGGAGACAGAATCATAGTCATGTGAAGCATAAGAAACCCCATGTTATCAGGAACGTGCCCGATAAATGCTAGCTGCTTGCTGACCCAGCCTATATATTCTATCTACATTGATCAACAGCGAGGAAAGCATAATGGTGGAGAGTATGCCATTGTACCTCATTCAAAAATGTAAGCACTGATGTTGTAAAGGTCAGTAAACCGTATTACTAGAAGAGAATCTATGACTCACCGTAATCATATCCGACGGCAGTAAGGATGTCGACCGTGATAAGGTCGTGATATTGGCTCTGATCTCCTATGAATAGGAATGAGTATACGGGTAACGCAGTCATTCTGCTGACGGGTCAGCGCGGACTGTAGCTCAGGCAGCATCGAGGGCGTCGGTCAACATCACTAGTACTTCTTTTACATTGACTCCGCTTGCATTTCTCCATCAAGTGGGTTCTAACTTCTAAGGATCCTAGGAGCTGTATAGCCCTCACCAAGCCTGGTTCAGGTACACGAACCCGAGGCACTAAATACGTTCATGAGGCTAAACAGTGGAAGGGGATCGTAGTAGGATACAAGGACGCTTGCCCGTGTCCACACTCTGGCTGAGTCGTCCCAATTCCACCGATATCTCCTCAATGTCCACCGACCCCTCGTTCTGCTCTACATCCGCGAACACGATCGCCGTCCCGAGTTCGTCGCGACCGGATAACGACAAGCCGAACCCAGTGTCAATGCCGCCCCCGCGTCTGCCCTGCACATCATGCGCGTACAATTCCCGAATGCTCAAGATGAATCGAGGGGTTAGAGTGAACACAGGCACATTTTGCAGGATGGATAACAATATCAGCTGCCATCCTCCTGTTGGAAAATATGCCGAGAAACTCGATATATCGATGAGGGCAAAGAGAAAGACACTGTAAGGGGAGGTTTCCGTTAGCTCAGTTGGTAAATTTTGAGCTTGGATGGCTGCGGAGCAGATAGAGGGGAAGGATGAGACGAGGACCTACGCAAAGAAATAGAGGATGCCCTGCCTGACGAGCAAGTTCATGTACCGGTTGAGTTGCCACTGCTTTGTCACGCGGTACGTCTCAAGTGATTGCTTCATGAATTGAACGACCGCGAGGATGCACATCGCACCACCATGCGTGATTTGTAAAATGAACGCGACTTTCGGCCAAGCGAATGAGGCAGGTTGCAGCGCGCAAAATGAAACATCTAGTATCTGGATGGTGACCGCTGTGCAACGGCCAACAAGCGGAATGGCAGTGGACAACAGGTTAGTGAAGTATACCAGTTACTATTCAGCCGGCGTCTACATACCCGACACATTCCTTGAATCACTGTAGAAGGCAACAGCGACGATGGTAGAACTAATCTCCACCGAAAACAATATAAGGAGAACGCCGAGGATTAGCCTTGATCGAGTGTACATTGCCCACACACGAAGGATCATCACGACTGCAGCCACCATCAGAGTTTGTTTTTCCGGAAAATGAACTACAGGACAACTCACAATCGGCTGCACCAAGGAAGAGAACGAATGTCCATTCAGCAATGATGTAGATTATTCCACCTTGAAAGCATCCACGAATAGGTTACAGGCAAAGATTTGGGTGAGTATGCTTACAACTGTTTAATGAATATGAGTTATGTTAGCGAGGAGGGCGAATACGTATGTACATCTATAAGTACACACTTCAGTACGCTCGTTCGTCATCGGCGTCAGATGGAAAATACCTTTTCCGGGCCAGGTAGGAAGCTACTTCCAACTTGGGACCGGGTTACAGTCCGATTTACCTCAAGTCATAGATGCAAAACATACAGAGTGACATAGTTCTGATCAACCAGTTTGAGTTAGCGATCAGTACATATCTTACATCAACCATCAACTTACACGATGCCGCAAAGACCACCATAACGAACCTATAACAATGATTTTGGTTGCAACAGTGCACTGTGGAGCGCGATACACACAATAATGAATAGTGCAGACACCCAGGTCCAGGATTTGCTCTGTGATATAATTAGGGACATGCCCGATAAATGCCAGTTGCTTCCTGACCCAGATATATTCTATCTACATTGATCATCAGCAAGGAAAGGATAATGGTGGAGAGTATGTCACTGTATGTGCCATTTTACCTCATTCGAAAATGTAAGCACTGACAATGTAAACGTCAGTGAACCGTATTGGAACAGAATCTATAGCTCACTGTAATCATACCCAACGACAGTAAGGATGGCAACTGTGATAAGGTTGTGATATTGATCTCCTATGAGTGAGAATGAGCATACGGGTAACGCAGTCATTCTGCTGACGGGTCAGCGCGGACTGTATTAGCTCAGCAGACATGTAAGTAGGCGGACGGGAAGAAGAAACCTTTACCTCCACTCGGGCTGTTCGAATTACCGTCTTTATAAGGGAGCGGAACTCGACTTGCTGTGTTACCCCGCCTCCAACTCTATGCATCAACCACATGGTGCTGCACTGACACTGAAATATGAATAGATCAGCTCAATTGATGCTGCGCTCGCATAGGCAACTCTGGTAGTACTGGCAACCTTCAATCACAAAAACTATATCAGTAAGCTGGGGAAAAGCGCTCTCGAAAATGAGGAGGTTGAGAATGCAGAGATTGGTAAGACTTGTGAAGTTGGTGATACATGTTGAAGAGTGAAGAGAAGAAGGGAAACGGCTTTGTTGCTGGGGCAATTAGCTTGTGGAAAGTCGTTTTCGGAAACACATATTCAACTTTCCCGTGACGGGATGGCACTCCGCCTTTCGATGATAAAACCCTTTACATCAGAATTCAGTGGTAGTGTATGCTAGGTTATTGAAAGAAGGTGTCAACAACCTCAACGTACTGTCATTGTGGAAGAAAAATATCGCTGCTCTGACCAAAGAGTCAAGGGCTTCTTCGTACTAAATAGGCTCATGAGGTTAAACAGGGGAAGACGATCGCAGTAGGATGCAAGGACGCTGACCTATGTCCTCTGACCCCTCGTTCTGCTCCTCATCATGATCCGCGAACGCGATCGCCGTCACGTCATCGTCGCTACCAGATAACGACAAGCCAAACCCAGTGTCAATGCCACCCCCACGTCCGCCCTGCACATCATGTGCGTACAACTCCCGAATGCTCATGATGAATCGGGGGGTCAGGGTGTACATGGGCAGGGTGCACTGCGCTACCAGTGGCCATCTACTTTCCTCGGAGAAGAAAACATGGCTGTTCTGACTAAATCAAGGGCTTCCGCCAGGTATTCTTGATAGGACAGCAACGAGGGCGTCAATCAACATGACTTCTTTTTCATCGACTCCGCTCGCATTCCTTTTTCAAGTTGGTTTCAAGAAGCCAGATAGCCCTCGCGCGGACTCCAGACCTATCCCAGCCTGGTTCGGGCACATGAAACGGAAGCAGGAACGCTTTCACTCACGGCGAGATCAGGTGTTTTATTTTTGAAGTGTATTCGGATGTAGCGGGGCTACTGGAATGCAATGCTAAGCACATGTGGATCTGGTTGGCCTAACGAGTCCCCGGATCATATCTAGTTAATTCATTCTCTGTGGCGTCTTCCGATCACGACGGGTGAGGTTATTGAACTCCCGAACTGTTACTGTTTGATCTCGTGAGTTGTACGACTCGTACCGAGGAGGGGTTATCTTCCTAACAACTCGAGGGATCAGGTGGCCGCAAACTTTCAGCAGCTTTCCGCGCCGGTTTCACAATGCTCGAAGTGTTTAATCAGCTAGTATTGCGTGAGGAAATCACAGCCAATTCGGGGTCGCGACTTGAACGATAGCCGGCGAACACGTTGTGCAGAAATGCATGACAAGCGAACCTCTGGTAAAATGGCTTGTTGTGCGAGATAAAATATACATAGCTTTCCATCTCGCCATTTCTATGTAGTGGCATCCACTGACTTCAAGTATCAGTATGCAGACGATCAGGCAATCGCGTAAAGCGTACCTCTACTTTCAAGTCCATGGCAGAGGAAACAAAGGATGTTTTACCAACTCTATTCATCCTCGTATCCCTGGATAGGTCTCCGCGGCCGTTTTGGAACTAGAACAAAGATGAGCAAAGCACCAACTATGCGCACGATGAGTACGGAAGCTCACGAGGGAATGTGGTTGGCACGCGCTCAGCAGGGACGTAACCAAAGTATTTCTGCCTGATTGACGGGACTGTCAAAGCTAAAACAGGACCCGCAGTTCCCATAACACAAGACCAGAAGATGACCGGTTGTTCATGTGCAAGGTATTGCTGAATGGTCATTCACCCTCAAGGGTAAGCGGTAACGAAGTGGCCACTTACAAGGTATCTGTAAGTCCTCCTAAAGGGTGAGACGATGGACGCCATGGCGGTGCTTGGTTCAGGTCGTACACTTGAGAGGACGAAGAGGCAGTTGTGTAGGTCAACGGAAACGTTGTTTGGATCTGTATGCACGTCTTTGGCAAGGGCCTTAGAAATAAACAACGCCTCAGTGTTAATCTTGGCCATACAAGTCTGTTGAACAACGCCTATTACAGTTGTGACTACACTCTGGATGCAGGTTGGTAATGGGTACAAGTGCGAAGGTTCGTATGTAAATTCAAGGTAACTGATTTAAAATAGTCCAGACACCCATGCTAGGTGGGGATCGCAACACAAGTCAGATATATGTATCATTGACGGGACCACGATAAAGCGAAGACAAGACGAAGGAAAATGGTCCTCTAGCTGCAGGGTAAGGAGTCGATTGTCTATGCGGGGCTTGGTGGCACGGTGCCTTGATTAGGGACGTCCACGCAAAGAAGCTGAGGCAGCGAGTCTTTCGACGTCTTCTACGCTTATTTTGCGCCGCTCGCTATCGCACACATTGACGGTCGACGCAAACTATTATCGGGTTTCAACCAATCCACGAGAAATCGGGGATATAACTTGCCTGCGGTGTGGAAGTTTTCGTCACCATCCTCTTCCGTTTCCTCCTTCTGTATTCACTGACAGGGGTTCGCCCTTCGGCAGCGGCAGCTCTCAACTCCGCTTCCTTTCTCCTTAGCCTTCGAATCGTGCTCTCAGACAATGTATCGCCCTCCTTCAAGCTTAGCAGGACCTTTTCGAGAAGATTTACGGGAGGGAGAGGTGTAATCACGGCGAGACTAATGACGTCTTTGCCTCCGATCGCGGAGATGTAGTCACCATGACATATTGGTAAGATCTGCGGGAACTCGGGAGTGTCGTCGAGGCTATTGGGTGGGAAGAAAGGATACGCCAGTCCGACGAAGCCGGTGCCTACGCAGGGCGTCTTGACACTCGCAAGACTGAATGTGGTCAGGTCCCACAAGAGATGTTCTGTGGGCGGTTGGTATCGAATGCACGTCGCTACCATCCTCCAGAACGTGCGCGTAACCGAGGACTTTGGACCGAGGTCGCGCAGCTTTGTTGAGACGAAGATCTTGGCCACCATGTGGTGGACCATTCCGTTCGCGGGCGAGCATTTTGTGATGAGGATAGACGTACTAAGACCCGCGTTATTCCACATGGTGTGTTGATAGAAATGGTACTCTGACAATGTTCGAGTACGCGTTTTGATCACGTGGAGACAAAATCAAAGTCACGTGAAACATAAGAAACCAGATATTCAAGTTGATCCCTTGCAAGCTTCATGTCTGCGGTTCCTTCTACACCAAGGGCCAATCCGAGCTTAGCGGCCCACACAGCGACACCGACAACGGCCCGTATTGCGGGCACACATGCCCTGCAATCCTCACCGCACTACACGACCACTCGCAGGCACTCGCTGTATGGCACCGAGGACCGCGTCGTGATCGACCCAGGTTCGCGTATCTGGAAGGTTGGTTTCAGTGGAGAAGGAAAGCCAAGAGACGTCTTTTATGCTAATGTAGCCACTTCTGAATCTTTGTGGAGCTGGAGTCGCGCGACCGATCCGGCAGCAAGGGCCGAGGAAGACCGGATGCTCGAGATCAACATCGAGAGGTGCATGCGTTCCGTGTTCCACGGGTGAGCGTTACTTGGCTGGATCAAGTCCTCTAAAGTCGATCAAGGTCTATGTTAGGTCACTGCTTACAGACCCCAAGTCACGCAAGGTCATCCTCGTCGAGCATCCATTCCTTCCGCTGTACATCAAAGATATAGTTGCCAAAGTCTTATTCGGGAACCTACAGGTATATTCAGTCGTCTTGATATTGGTAGCTTGTTTTAAAACCAACAAGGTCCCTTCGGTATCGTTTGCCTCGAGTCATCTGCTCTCCCTCCTTTGCGTCGGTCGCATCACGGGTCTTGTTATTGATTGTGGTCACCTCGAATCTACAGCACTTCCCGTTTGTTACACCTCCTTGATACCCTCTTCAGGCTAAAACAAGCATCACAGATATTCGCTGCTCGACCCATGTTTCCCCACCTACGAACAACTCCATTAGCTGGTTCACGGTTCACGTCCCACCTCCGTGCACTTCTCCTTCTGTTCGCTACATACATACCCCCTCCAGTAAATCTCAGCGGCATGACCCCCCCGCTATCAAGTAGGACTACCCGCGTGCCACAAGAGATTCTGACGGATGCACTCGTCGAGGACATCAAAACGCGCTGTTGCTTCGTAAGCACTGCACTCGAAATAAACCGTGACTCGATACGTTCCTCCTCTCCCGCACCTGCCTCGGAATCAGATCTCCCTCCCTCCAGCGACGCCGCCATGTCGGAATCAGAATTTTCACGGGCATCGGAAGGGGTGGAGAGTCTCAGCTCTTCGCAGCCCGCTTCGTCCGAGTTTGAGGTGGTCTCAAATCCTCGACAGTCCGAAACCGGTGGCAGAGAGGGCCACCTTCAGATTCTTGCCAACATGTACACTCGACACTCGACCGCGACAGATATCCAACTCCGCGTCACGCCACCCACGTCACAACAGTTGGGTACGGGAAGAGGTACTCTGGTCGTCCCAGGTTGGATCCGCGAGCGTGCAGCTGAAGTCTTGTTCGAAGGTGGCGACGTCGATGAAAGCAGCGTCGCCGAAGTCCTCCTCGAAGCGCTTCTCAAGGTCATTCCCCCGCATAGCTTGTCATACGTGCGCCGTTCCTAACGCTGAGCTCCCACAGGTACCCGTCGACCTCCGGCAGACGCTCGTGTCCTCCATCCTCGTCACGGGCGGCACAGCGATGCTGCCGGGTTTTATCCCGCGCCTTCACACTGAATTGCTGCGTGCCATCGGATCGGCACCGTCGCGACCACGCGAGGGGACGACGCGCTCTGGGAGATCACTCCCACCGGCGTACGATCGCTATGCTGCACTCCGCCCGCTCGTCCCTCACATTGCGATCCTCAATAACCCTGCACCACAGCCGTCGTCGTCGTCACCGCGCGCGACTGCAAATGCAGGCAAGGCGCCTGCATTCGCGCCGGCGTCGATGGCCTGGGTGGGCGGGTCGTTGGCAGGGCAAGTCACCCTCGACGTCTTTGGAGTTTGTACTCACTGTCGTGCAGTGCACTCAAAACAGGCGGGGTAGAGGTCTCGCGAGAAAAGTGGGACGAAGCGTTCTCCCCTCAAAACGACGACGACGACGTGATGGAATCTGCACCGCCGGTATCACCAGGACAGAGCCCGAGAGGCATGCTGCCTGATTGGACACGGACGCCGTTATCGGTGGGTGCACCATCTGCTGCGGCACCCAAACTCGCGGTGGCATCACCGTCACTTCAGACAGCCGTGAGCGCATGATCATGATCATGTGGGCGCGAAGCACACTGTATTCTTGTCATGAACACCCTTATCGTACTGATACCATATCTACATGGAAAGTAGAGCTAGCTTAACACCGTAAATCCTACAGTATCTCGAGACCCAAAGAAAAACGAAAGCGCGAGACTTTGTCGCGAAAAAGTCAGGACAAGTAAAATGAATGATCATGGCGCTGAATATATGCGCGGCATTGAGAACAACGAAGGTGGTGCGTCGCAGTGATCGACGGAAAAACGAACATCGAATGACATCTATCCACAAACGGACGAAAACGTGAAACAAAGACTGTAGCCTGCGCCATGAGAAAAACGAATGGCGAAAATAACGGTGGGACAGGCCAGCGACGAACAAATGGGTATGGATGATCACTTCAGTCCCGGCTCCCAATGATTCGCAAAAGCATCTTGCCACAGTGGGTCACAACGACGTCATCCCACTCATCCTGTGATGATATGAAATGCAGCGCGGCGCCCTTGGCAAGGACGGATCCGGCGGATCCGAGGGAGGACGACGAGCCCACGCGAGAACGCACACTCGGCGCCTTATCCAAGGGGGGCTGCTCCAAGAGGGCGATGGCAAACGATTCAGAAATGGTCGACTTGCCGGTCTGAATAAATTTTTCGTAAATTTTTCGACGCAGTTCGTCGAACGTGCTATAGCGAGGGAGGCGAAGCAAGACAATATTGTCCTCGTGGATGGCCTTGATAGAGAGCATCATGGGGTTCCCGCTGGATGACGTCGATCCGCTTGAGATCGAGGTCGTCAAGGAAGAGCGACGCTCCGAGAACATGGAAAACGAGCTGACGGAGCTGGACTGCGCCTGAGAGAAATGAGACATGGTCTCGTCCACAAACGGTGTCTCGGGGAGGCCATCTGGGGTTGGAGCGCGCGGTCTGATTAGATCTGGAAAGTCGTCAGCGCCAGATACTACGACATCGTAGCACACTGCATACCAACGAAGTAAGCATCGAGGATATCTCCGTGATCCTCAAATTCATCGTCCGACCATGGTTCGTACATGGATTCAAGTTCCTCAGTAAGCGGGGTTGGTCGCTGTGCGTTGTTTATTGACGACCTTGAAGGTCGTTCACTGCGTGGAATCACAGCATCGACAGACGAGTTGGTCACTAATGATGCTATACTGGATACAGAAGCCCTAGGCCGGCACCGAGGCTCTGGGGTGGGACTTTGCAAACAATAGTCCACACCCAGCTCATCCAGATAGGCGGCAGCCCTCAGAGTCGCCGAGGAGTATGTCGATTTCAACGAGGCCCTCGAGTACCGGGACAAAGCTCGTGCTGGGGGGGTTGAATGTTATAATCGAGTCGGGAAAGAGTGGTACTACTCACAGGATGGCTGAGAGGATTGCAGAGAATTGGATGGTGAAGGGACATAAATCCTGGCGTTGCGATTCATGCTACCACTAACAGATCCGGACTGTCTTCGCGAACAAACCCTGTCCACATCTGATTTTGGTGAAGAAGAGAGCTCGCGATCTTCTGGGAGCGCTTCCAAAAAAGATGGACGTCGTTCACCACCAAAGTCGTGGGGGTTGTGTTCAAATCTGATTGACGTCTCTTGCGACGCGATGACAGGTTGCCGAGAAGTAGGCGGAAGTTGTCGAGGCAGATTGACAGGTGTCGATGGCAAAGAAGATGAAGTATAAGACTCGGAGGATGAACCTCTAGACCTCATGGAGCGATTCTCCTGCCTCCGGTCCATTAATCTGCTCGGTCTTGATTGATCAACGGAGTCTTCCGAAGAAGAGGAATCCAAATGGGTAGAAGTAGCGAAGGGTACTTGTGCTCTTTCTGGTGCCTTTCCTTTGGCCGGAGATGACGACTTGGTAGAGAGCGAAGAGGGTGTGGCTGGGAAGGCGGAAAGTATGCTGGTAGATAGGGAAGCTCGTGGCCGGTCAGTCGCAGGCTTCTTCTCTGCTTTCCGAGTCAGATCGATATCCCTCCTCCACAGACCGAAAAAGTCAGTGAAGGTTAAAGTAGCTTTGATTTCTCTGATGAGTGTTGGCAAGTCATCTTGCAACAGGACATGCATCATCTTCTGGAGCTCCTCGTATCGATGGTCAATGGTTTCCTGGCTGGCACGAAAGAGAGTTCCCTTCTTGGTGAGCTTTGGTATATATTCATGGATGTCGCGAGCGATGTCACTGGGATCTGGACCGAAAGGGAGAGACTCCCAGGAGGCAGCTTGATCGCTGTGGATATAAACACCGTTTTTCTTGACACCTTTGCCAGCGGCAAGGCGATTACGCTTTTCTCTTGCTGCACGAGAGTACTCGACCTCGAGAGTGTCTTGAAAGGCCAAGCAATCCTCCCATTTCCGCCAGATATTGTACTCGTTAATAGAAGCGGTGGATCCACAAGACGATGTCGTGCGTGTGGCTATCGACGCATTATCGTCCTTGATCTGGTAAATGTGGAAGCCATAACTGTAGCTGTTTCCTATGAGGCGAGGTTAGCCTCGTCATAGTCGACAGTGAGTGGATCGTGGAGGCACTGACCATGCTTTTCTGGAGGGAGCAATTTTACATGAAAGTTGCTTGGTGCACGCTTGTATACGGCTCTTTTCCAAGCCTGAGGTGTGGGTGAGTGGGGAGCACGCAGAGAGGACGTTGCAACACTGACGTCTGTAGAGATTGGCCCGTTGTCTGATGACCAACCAGCATACTAGAGTTGAGATAAGAGACTAGACCAACACTACCAAGCAACCAGCAAACATACACCAAGATCGGGCATGGTCAACCAAGCTTCTCAAATGTGTTTCGGGACAACTGAGCCTCGGATCAGCGACCGAGGCGTCAATGAGACCAAGGTGTGAGCTTACTGTTGCTGTTTACTCCCATAAAGCACTGGAGATAAGCAGTAAGGACTGTGTGGAAGCGGACCACGGAGACGATCACAAGGAGCCTGTGTAAATAATTGTGAGTCAGGATACGGACATGCAGGACATGCAGTACATAGCTGACCTGCACCGACAAGGGAAGAAACGAGGAGGATTCCCGGAGAAAGACAGGGAGTCAAGTATAGCACTCTGCTTGGGTGATGGAGGCGAGAAAGAGAGCTGCGGTGTCAAGGTCATGTTTTCTGGCCGGACGCTGTTGGTGTGGACTGTAATTGTCTCGTCTCCATTCGAAGCAGTGCTCACGTGCTTTCTTTTTGTTATCGCGTACAATAAGGCCGTCTTAGCCGAGCCGGATCACTCCCACGATAGGCACCAACAACAGGTGGTCAAACATCTCGTCCTTTTCAGGCAAGCTGGAATTTGACAGAAACGACCTCATCCAACTCGGACGAGCTTGGAGAGCACGTTCCAGGTTGACTGGTCAGATGTTTCAAGAATTTGACGTTCGGAATTTGCTGCTCCAGTATGTTTTGCGTTTTGTGTCCTGATCTGCGGGTAGTGGGCCGCGACTCTGATATGGGCCATTAATATTGTGCGCATTGTGTGCCCCCCTCGCGCCATCAGAGGTGAACATCCATGGGTGCAAAAACATACATGAACACGCCGTTCCGTCCGTGTCGAGGTACATTGTCGTTCATTTTGGCACTCAGACCCAATCTTTAATATTCAATATTCACCTGTCACCGCACTGGCAGTTCTCATCCGCAGTCATACACGTGGTTGAACCGACGTATTGCGAGCGCTCAGCGGACATGTCGCAAGCGCTCGCTTTTATCAGATGCGTCCCCCTGGTGTGTTGCTGGCGCTTGCATTGGCTCATGAATACCATCCTTATCTCCGTGATCTACAAGGTCGCTGTAACAGGTACGGGTATGGGTGCCTCTCGTGCCCAGACCCGCACTCTTGGCACGGGGATCAGACTCACGATGGGTAAAGGTGGTACAGGTTTACCTGTCTCCTGTCCAGCAGTCCATGAACTCAGGAATGTAGTCCTACCCTGAATACCTTACATTCCTGTTCAGTGCAACCCTACTATCATCTTTACCGCCGGGATTTGGGAGAGCTTCGACATAGTAAGGGACGGCCATGTCGAATATCTACGCATCACCTCGAGTCAATTCCGGAGGATACATCGTATGCATCTCAGAGTACGGTAATAAAACGCGTTCGCTCGGAACGACCGTTCCGTCACTTCAGTAACATCCTGACTATGTCGTCATCTATCCCTCGCGCTCGCGATGTCACCCGACCCTCCTGCAGCCTCTCCAATCCATTCCGTATACTCTCCATGTGAACGTGTATTGGAACCTTGCTGTCGAGGAGGCCAGGAGCAGCCACTCTCTCCCGTAGAACTTCTAGATCATCGCTCATCGCGTGCAGGGCTCGTAGTGCAGCCTTGACATGCGCAACGGCCTGTTTTCTATACTCCCCGAGGTCATTGAGCAACGCCAGACGGTCACCATAGTCTCGTAAATCCTTTTTATTTCCGCCTAATTTCGTCCAGAGTTCACCAAGAAGTTCATCCCTCTCAACGGTTGTGTGTTTGTCTTCCCGAGTAATAATCTCATGCAGCGTCCCGACGTCCGCATCCAATTGTTCAAGGTTCTGCCCAGAGACCTCGGCTTCAAGTATGAGCTTCTCCATGGCCCGTTCCGATTCGTCCATCGCAAGGGTGAATGCTTCGGCAATAATTTCTTCAGCGGTGGGCCCTAGTTTGACTGGGGAAACCGCCTGCAGCAGCCAAGAGGGTTCCTTCTTGTGTGCACGCTCAATAGTAACCATCGCGTAATTGTTCAGCGCCATTACTCTACATAACAATCAGTGGACCTATCCGCAATAACAAAAAGGTAAAGAAACACGCACTCGTCGATAGCACCGACGACTTTGGCATTTAGTTTACCCAACCCTCGACCAGTTTTCTTCGCATCTCTACCTATCATACGAAGCATGTCCGCAATATCGTCTTTTGACTTGAGGTCGCTGTAGCGTACCAAGAGTGACAGATCCTGAGTCGCCATCTCTGCCCTCAGAACATCGACGGATAATTGCGAGCCGCCCGATGATTCCCCGACCAGCTGTTCAAAGGTAGAGCCCTGTATGTTGACGAGGTTCGCAAAGTCTACGTCAGGGGTTGGTTTAATGGGAAGACACAGCGCGGTCTTTGATATTCCCGGGAAGATGCACAAAGGATAGAACACCGTCTGGATTGTAGGCATCATATACGACACCATCAACGAAAAGAGCCATAGAAAGAGGAACCACGAGAGCGGTTTCCGCATGTTCTCGATAGAGCTTTTAATGACATCAAAGGCAAATGACGTGGTGAAGCGAACACCATCAGTGACGGCTTCCTGGAGTTCCTCTTTCCTCACGATGGGGGCTCTCTTGCGTCCCTTGGCGGGAAGAGTCCTAGATGGGGTTGGAGAGGCGACGTGTATGGTTTTGGTTTGCACTCGTCGCTTCTTGCGCAGGGAGACGGTGCTTGCTGTCTGGGAGCCGTTGAGGCTGGAAGTCATGACCTCGTGCTGAGAGGTTTCCTCCTCAGCATCTGAGACGTCCTCCCAATCCTCTCGAACATCGTTGGACGGCTGCGTGTTCTGAGTAAGTCCAATTGCCATGCTGACTGAGTGAAGGATACGTTACTTGGAGTTCGCTATTCTCCCGTAATTGATCCTCAGGGGAAAGATGCATGACTACGTTGAGTTTTGTATTTCAAGACTCAGATGAGCAAGTGAAGCAATGCAGTTGTGTTGAAGTCAAGCCAGGCTGGCCAATGCGGTGTGTTAATCTTTGTGCTTTGTTTGCTCCACTTACGTGGACACAATGAACTTGCCTGTAGAACTGATCCAACACATCTTATCTTTCCTTAATCCCTGCGAAGTTGTACGACTGAGACAGGTGAGTCTCCCCAGCAATCCCCGGAAGTCCTATTTCCAACCGGGATAGCAAGGTCTCGAAACGAATCCGGGACATAACTCACAATTCTGGCCTATGGAGAGAGATATACGCAAATGTGCGCTTGCTTCGCCCGCTTGGACCGGTTTCTTCGGAATCGACTCAAAGCCTCGAACGTGACCTCGTGCGGTCAGAGCTCGTAGCCAAGACCTGGACGTCGCAACCTCTCAAACAGCATTCACGCGCTTTGACTACTTGGAGACGAGAGAAAATTACTTCATGGACCGTTGTTTTTGGGCGTTGGTGTATATTCCGCCAAGGGAAGATCTTCCGATGTCACGACATCGAGACCGATACCCGCCATTTCTTATATGACGCTACCGCTGACCCCGAATTCCGGTTCATGGTCCGGGCCACTGCAACAGGCGTCACCGGTAAGCGAGTGTATCTCCTGTTGGTTGATCGTACCTATCTACCCAAGTTCATGTAAGGGAATCTTGTTGAACAAATTCTCAGTCTCACAAACTGATTTACTGTGCCCCAGAAAACTGGTCGAGTTCTCTGTCGATAATGACAGCTTCTCGGAACCGGAAATTATTAACTGGTTCCATCTTGAATCGCACCTACTCAACAGTTGGTTGATGACAGACGACATTCACGGCTCAGCGCCTTTCCTAGTCGTCCAACGCTCTCAACCATGCATGGTGCTTGACCTTCATACACGCTGTTTATACAAACTGCCAGTACCCAAGCACACCATCGATCTCGCAGTATGTGGATGACATTTATTTATTCAAAATACGCATTCCAATTCTATACCCTACAGAACGAATTACAATCCAGTCTGCCTGAATATGAGCGCAAGCTGTTCACTCAAGTCGTTCTGACGAGGACACATGTCATGGCTGTCCACGTGTATGGACGGTCCTCGCATGGCCTCGTTCGAGCATTCGTTGTCCCCGAATCGGCAATACTCCCTGATAGAACCGAGTTTGGCGAACTTCGCTTGACCCACAAACTTGAAGTAGCCATCCCCACCTATTATCCCATGTTCAGTCTTCTCCGTAATTCCATAGTCGATCCTGTTACCGGATCGGTCAATATCAAACTCCTCCGGGTCACTCCCAACACCCAAATCGGTGGGGGTCAAAAGGATATGTCGTGTCTTGACCTCACTTTACCTGGGCCTATTTCCACCAACGATGTTCTGCTGATCTCCATTCGTTCACAGCACCTGCTTGAATCCGCGTGCACTTCTGTATGGTATACGGCCTCCGACGATGGGTATATTCGGGGATTGCTTTTGACGGAATCAGGGCCTTCAATTTTCCTTGACACGAGCGTGCGTAAATTCAGCATTGACGCGAGCAAGGAGGAATGTATCATGGCGGTCAGTGATTCCTGTCCTCATGATTGGCCCGAGGCCCCGGGTAATGTCGTATTCGATGGCGCGAGAGGGCGGATTCACTATTTCCAGCTCGGAAATGAGGTCAAGGTCGTGAAAGTCGATCTTGCTTAACATGCTGTTACATATGTGTAGTCATGTCCTGGGATCGCCGAAATCCAGAAGATGATCTATGTGTGCTTGTTTTATCACGAAAGCATCGTGTCGAGAATTTATTTGGAGACGCATAGTATTACTAGACGTGTACTGTACCTTGCTGGAAGCAAGGTGTGTTACTTTAGTATGATGCGAGTTTAGTCTGCCAAAAATCAATTGTGTTTCACCCCTAAAGCGCAGCTTGTACACTGCCATAACCCAAATAGCATTCTTCTCACCCAACTCACATTCCAGCAAGGTCACGTCGACAACGCCGACCCTAGTTTACTAGCGCTGTACATCCTTTTCCACTGTCATGGTGATCCTGGCTTCCTAAGCTGCAGGGACTGGACAGTCAGCCTAGACTATTCGAGTAACACTTCCTCTCGAGTCCCCAGCAAGGTAACTTGGGTGCAACCACAATGATCCTGCCTGTAGAGGTGATCCTACACATCTTCTCATTGCTCAGTCCCTGCGAAATCGTGCGACTGAGACAGGTGAGTCTATTTTCGTCGTTTTGACGAGAACACATGTCATTGTTGTTCATGTGTATGGGGCGTCCTTGAATGCGATGTCCTCGTTCGGGCATTCCTTGTTCTCGATTAGGCAGCACTCCTCGATAGAACTGAGTTTGGCGAACTTTGCTTGACCCACGAAGGAGCCCTTCCCACCGCCCCTCTCTTCTTCAGGCTTCTCCGTAATTCAATAGTCGATCCTATTACCGGATCAGTTAACATCAGATTCCTCCAGGCCACCCCCAACATCCAAATCGGCGGGGATCAAAAGGATATGACGTGTCTCAACCTCACTTTACCTCAGCCTGTTTCCACCACCGACGTTCTGCCGATCTCCTTTCGTTCACAGCACCTGTTTGAATCTCGGTGGACTTCTGTAGTGCATACTGCTTCTGATGATGGGTATGTTCGGGGATTGCTTTTGACACATTTAGGGCATTTCTGCGACATCGGCGAGCGTAAATTCAGCATTGACGCGAGCGTGGAGGAGTGTACCGTAGCGGTCAGTGATCCTTGCGAGTTCCATGACGTGCCAGTGAACGAAATTGTAAATCAGGTTGTCACAATCGATCTTGCTAAACATACCACTATGTGTAGTCATGTCATGGAAATCCAAATGACGACATTTCGTCTACAGGTACTTGTTCTTTCGTGGAAGTTTCATGTCAACTACTTGGATCACCCATGCAAGGGCATTAGGATACATTTTACTACGACATGATGTATACAATCATGCCATTTCAACGTCTTCGTCCTCGTCATCACTACTGACCTCTTCTACTCCTCGTCCGTGCCATTCTCTTCTACCAAGGATGGCTGGATGCCAAGTGCGTCCGAGAAGCTCCTTGAAGTGCTCGAGTGACAGTACGTCTGCATGCCCTTGGGAAGCATACAACTACGAGAGACAACGCGTCAATGGCAAAACAAAAAGGAAGGCGGAGAGATCACCTACCGTCTGTCAGGTTTCAAAACAACGTCGAGCGCCCCTAGCCATATCCTGCCACTCCAACTCCAACGGTAGCATCGGCGTCCCCTTCTTTTTTTGCGCTGCTATAACCACCACGTTCAACCCATGAGGTACCACCCCTCGATATTGGCATCGTCGGTGACGAGCATCCCTTCGAGGAGGGATAGCGTGTCTGGGTACGCACTTCACTCCAACAGCAGCTTTGTACGCGCGATAGGCGACTGGATGGGTAATGCGTCGAGAAAGAGGAGCGCGTGAGATCGTCGGTCAGGCGCGGGTGCGACGTCACGGTCTTGTGTGGGAGGTGGTAGGACTCCCTATGTTCGAAGTGCGAGTATTGCCCCGTCTGGTTTTTCCTCTGAGAGGTGTGGTCGAGGCGGGTGGATTGACACTATCGAGAAGAGAGGACGGGTGATGGATGATCGGAGAGGCAGAAGGGGATGCCATAGATGCCATAAACATCCAGATATCTAAAATGCCAAGATAGGCGCGAATGATGTTGCCCTTGGTCTTCCTAGGATGTGTTTTCGGTCAAGACGGATTTGCCTTTGGGTTGGGTCTGGAGGAGATCCATCGCGGATTGGAGAGGTCCTGAGATGCTATTTCTGCCCTCTGAACATCGATGGATGATTACCAGCCGCCGACTGATACCCTGATCAGTTGCTGAAAGGTGGAGCCCTGTATGCCTGTGAGCTGGCTCAATGGGGAGACACGATGTGTTCTTCGATCTTCTCGGGATGATGCACAAAGGAGAGAACACCGTCTGGATTGTAGGCATCATGCGCGACACCATCCACACAAACATCCATAGAAAGAGAAACCACGAGAGGGGCTCCTGCATTTTCTTGATCGAGCCTTTAAAGACGTGAAAAGCATATGACGCGGTGAAGCGAACACCGCCAGTGAGGGCTTCATGAAGTTCTCCTTCCTCACGATGGGGGCGTTCCTGCATGCCTAAAACTTTGCCTTAGCGGGAGGATGGGTTGGAGACGCGACGAATGCGGTTTATCGTACACGCGTCGCTTCTTGCGCAAGGAGAAGGTGCTTGCTGCTTGGAGCCGGAAATCGTGACCTCGCACTGAGGATTGAGACGTCCTCCCAATCCCCTTGGACGTCGTTGGACGGCTGCGTGTTCTGAACAAGTCTAATTACCATGCTACCAGACTGGGATTGAAGGACATGTTACCTCGTGTTCGCTATTCTCCAGGTCCTGTAGCTGATCCCGAGTGAACTGTACAGCTACTTTGAGTTTTGCTGTTGAATTTCAGGAATCAGATGAGCAAGTGAAATTATGCAGTTGTGTTGCAGTCAAGTCTGGCTCTGCCCATTACTAAGTCGCGTTCGATCCGACGTCGACGGTGTCTCACTGTCACGCGCACCCCATGGACCTGCCTGTAGAGGTGATCCAACACATTTTCTCTTTCCTCAGTGCCTGCGAAATTGTACGACTAAGACAGGCGAGTCTCCTCACTGGCAGTGATCCCCAGCAGCCTGATTTCCAACCAGGATAGCTAGGTCCCGAAAAAATTCTGGGACATAACTCACAACTCTGCCCTCTGGAAATATATATACGCCAATTCGCGCTTTCTGCTCCCTCCCGGTCCATATTCTTGGCAATCAACTCAATACCTTGAGCGTACCGTCGTGCAGTCAGAGCTTGTATCCAAGACCTGGACATCGCAGCCTCTCAAAGAGCTTTCACATACTTTGACTAGTTGGAAACAGATGCAACATATCTCATGGACCGTTGTTTTTGGACGTTGGTGCATTTATCTCAGGGAGAAAACTATCCAATGTCACGACATTGATACTGATACCCACTATCCCTTGTACGACGGTACCGCTCACCCCGAGTTCCGGTTCATGGCGGGCACTGCAACAAGCACCAACAGTAAGCAAGTGTATCTCTTGTTGGATGATTGTTACTATCCACATGAATTAATGTAAGGCAATCTTGTTTGAACAGCTTTTCATTGATTCACTGTACCATAGAAAATTACTCGAGTTTCGTGTCGACAATGATTGCTTCTCGGTGCCTGAAATTATAGATTGGGCTCATATTGGATCGCAGTCATTTGACATGTGGCCGTCGACGGCCGACTTTCATGGCTCAACGCCTTTCCTGATTGTCCGGTGCTACAACCCCTGCGTGGTGTTTGACCTCCATACACGCTGTTTTTACAGAACGTTAGCACCAAATTCCCCGAGCAATCCCGGAGTAAGTGGATAACCTTCACGCAAAGCACGCATACTGATTCAATACCCTACAGATCGATTCGCAAACTCGTCCGATCTTGAAATTGCCTCGATATTGGTACAAGACGTTCAGTCAAGTCGTTCTCACGAGGACACATGTCATTGCTATTCAGATGTCTCGGTGCTCCTCGGATATGCCGCATGTCCTCGTCCAGGCATTTGTCGTCCCCAAATTGGCAATACCCCTTGATAGAACTGTGGTTGGCGAACTTCGCTTGACCCACCAAGTAGCCATTCCCACCGATTTTCCCACATTCAGTCTTCTCCGTAATTCCACAGTCGATCCTGTTACCGGATCAGTCAACATCAGACTCCTCCATATCACCACCACTATCCAAAACGTCGTGGGTCACAGAAATATGTTGTGTCTCGACCTTACGTTACCAAAACCTGTTTCCACCACCGACGTTCTGGAAATCTCTGTTCGTTCACAGCACCTATTCGAATCTGGCTCGACTTTCGTACGGTATACAGCCTCTGGCGATGGGTATGCTCGGGGATTACTTGTGACAAATCAAGGACCTCCAAGTTTCCGCGACACCAGCGCGCGTAAATTCAGCATTGACGCCAGTGGGGAGGAATGTACCATAGCGATCAGTGATTCCTGTCCAATCGACCTGCCCGGGATTTCGGATGACGTCGCATTCGACGGCGCGACAGGACGGGTTCATTATTTCCAAGTCGCGAACTATGTAAATCAGGTTGTCACAGTCGCTCTTGCTTAGCACGCTGTTATGTGTTGCCAAAATCTAATTGAGGACAGTCGTCTACAGCTTGCGCTTGTTATTTTGCGGAAGCTTTATGTCCACGAATTACTTGGTGGCGCATAGCATCAGGACCTCGAGTCCGTGCCACTGTCACGGTCACTCCAGGAAAAAATTCCGCTTTGCTCCACTGCGGACTATCCGAGTCAAACTTCCTCCAAGTCCCCAGCAAGGTGACTTAAGCGCAACCACAATATGAACCTGCCTGTAGAGATGATCCAACACATCTTCTCTTTCCTCACTTCTTGCGAAGTTGTACGACTGAGACAGGTGAGTCTCCCAGCAATCCAACATCTCGATTTCCAACCAGGATAGCCAGGTTTCAAAGAAATTCCGGGACATAACTCATAATCGTGCTCTCTGGAGAGTGATATATGCCAATGCTCGTCTGCTTCTCCCGCGGGGACCGTTTCCCTGGCAATCAACTCAATACCTTGAGCGCACCCTCCTGGAGTCAGAGCTTATATCCAAGACCTGGACGTCGCAGCCACTCAAACAGCTTTCGCGCACTTCGACTAGTTGGAAACTAGAGCAAGGTCGTGGTATCCTATGGAGCATGGTTTTTGGACGGTGGTGCATATTTCTTCATGGGGAGACAATCAAATATCGCGACATTGATACCAACACCTACCATTTCTTGTATGATGGTACCGCTCACCCTGGGTTCCAGTTCACGGCGGGCGCTGCAGCAGGTATCAATGGTAAGCATGTGTATCTCTTGTTGGCTGATCGTCACAATCAGTTAATGTAAGGGAATCTTGTTGGAATAACTTCTCAGTCTCAGAAGCTGATTCAATGTACCGCAGAAAATTACTCAAATTCTGTGTCGACAACGACAGCTTCTCGGAGCCTGAAGTTATGGACTGGACTCATAATGGGACGCGACGACTCCGAGTCCGCCTATGGCCGTCGACACACGACGTGCACAACTCAGCGCCTTTCCTAGTTGTTGGGCAACACGAACGACCCATGGTGCTTGACCTCCTTTTGTGCTGTTTATACAGTCTCCCAGAAAAGCTCCCCAGCGACCTCGCAGTAAATTGATGGCTTTCATCCGAAATACACATTCTAATTCCATCCCCTGCAGAACGAATTACAACTCAGTCCGACCATCCCTCAACTTTGGAACAATTCGTCCACTCAAGTCATTCTGACAAGGTCTCATGTCGTTGCTGTCCATGTGTATGGATGGTCCTCAGATATGCATGTCCTCTTTCGGGCGTTCGTTGTTCCCGACTTGGCAGCACTTCTCGATAGAAATGGGGTTGGTGAACTTCGCTTAACTCATGAAGTAGCCATCCCCACCGCTCTTCCCTCGTTCACTCTTCTCCGTAATTCCATAATCGATCCTGTTACCGGATCGGTGAACATCAGATTCCTCCAAGTCACACCCAACATCCAAAACTACGGGGATCACAAAGATATGTGGTGTCTCGACCTTACCTTACCTAAGCCTGTTTCCGCCACCGATGTTCTGCCGATCTCCATTCGCTCACAGCACCTGTTTGAATCTCGGTGGACTTCTGTACGGTGTACGGCCTCCGACGATGGGTATGTTCGGGGATTGCTTTTGACACATCAAGGGCCTCCACCTTACGATTACATCGCCGACCGTAAATTTAGCATTGACGCCAGCGGGGAGGAATGTACCGCAGCGATCAGCGATTCCAGCCAGTGTCCTGTTAACTTGCCCCGGAGCCAGCATATAGTCACATTTGACGGTAGGAGAGGACAGATCCACTATTCCCGGGTCATGCCAGTGAACTTGGACAACATTGTAAATCAGGTGGTTACAATCAGTCTTGTTTAACAGGGTGTTATGAGTAGTAATGTCATGGAGTCGTAAATGAGGATAGTTGTCTATGGGTGCTTGTTCTTTTGCGCGAGCTTCGTGTCGACGAATTACGTGGGGGGACCTATGCTAGGACATTTTACTATGACATGATGCAATCGTGCAATGTCAATATCTTCGTCCTCGTCATCATCGCTGACCACTTCCCACTCCTCGCCGTTCCCTTCCTCTTCCTCCATTGGGGATGGCTGGATCCCAGGTGTGTCCAGCCCCCAATAAGCTCCTTGACGTGCTCGTGTGACGGTACGTCTGGGTGCCCTTGGGAAGTATGCAACTAGGAAAGATCGCAACGTGTCAATACCACTGCTACAACTGGCAAAAGGAGGAGACCACCCACCATCTGACATGTTCCAAACAACCCCGTGCGTGACTGGCCATATCCTGCCATTCCAACTCTCGTGCGTCCTCGCCCAGTCCGACGGTAGCATCGACGTCCCTTCTTTTTGCTTTCGGCTAATAACCACCAGGTCCAGCCCATGAAGCACCCCCTCGACATTGGCATCGATGGCGGCGAACACGCCTTCGAGGAGGGATAGCGCATCTGGGTGCGCACCACACTCCAAGAGCAGCTTGGCACACGCGATGTACGTCTGGTTGGGTAGCACGTCAAGTAAGAGGAGCGCTTGAGACTGTGGGTCGGGTGCGGTGGGAACGTCCAAAGCACGAGCAGTGCCTCGTCTGTTTTTTTTCCTGCGAAGGACGGACGCTGGCGAGGGTCCGGAGTGTTTCCAAGTTCCGCGAATCGATCTAGAGGGCGTGGGAGGGGAGGGCACGCGATCAACCAGAGAGGACGGGTGAGCGATGGATGATCGACGAGGGAGAAGGGATGCCTTGCCATACATCGTGCTTTAGATCCCCGAGATAGGCGCGAACGATGTTGCCCCTTGATCTCTGCATCGTCTTGCTCAAATGTATTTTTGGCCGAGACGGACATACTTTGAGTGGGGTCTGGAGGAGATCGATCGCGAATTGTAGAGATCCTGAGACGCCATCTCTGCTCTCAGAACATCGATGGATAATTGCGAGCTGCCCGTGGAGTCCGCGACCAGTTGCTGAAGGGTAGAGCTTGTATGCCAACGAGCTTCTCAAGGTTTACGGAAGCTGTCGGTTTAAATGGGGAGACACAGCATGCTCTTCGATATTCCCAGGAAGATGCACAAAGGAGAGAACTTCATCTGGACTGTAGGCATCATGCGCGGCACGTAAACATTCATAGAAAGAGAAACCACGAGAGTGGCGATCGAACCTTTGAAGACATCAAACGCATATGACGTGGTGAAGCAAACATTAGTGAGGGCTTCCTGGCGTTCTTCTTTTTTCCCCCTCGCGATGGGGGCTTTCTTGCGTCCTTTGGTGGAAAGATTCCTAGATGGAGTTGGAGAGGCGACGAATGTGGTTCTAGTTGTACTCGTCACTTCCTGCGCAAGGAGACGGTGCTTACCCTCTGGGAGCCGTTCATGCTGGAAGTCGTGACTTCGCGCTGAGAGATTTCCTCAATGTCTGAGCCTGAGATGCCCTGCCAATCTTCTTGGACATGGTTGGACGTCTACGTGACTAAATGAATTCAATTATTCATACTAACAGGATTAAGGATGCGTTACTTGGAGTTCGCTATTCTCCCATGGTCCTCAGGGAGAGTTGCATGACTGCGTTGAGTTTTGCTGTCGGATTTCAAATTTCAGGAATAGAAGTTGTGTCGAAGTTAAGCCTGAGCAATGCGGCGTGTCCAGAATGTGACTTGAACGTGCTCGGGCCTTTGCTGCGCACACAATGAACCTGCCTGTAGAGGTAATCCAACACATTTTCTCTTTCCTCAGTCCTTGCGAAATTGTACGACTGAGACAGGTGAGTCTCACCAGTGATTCCCATCATCTCGATTTCCAACCAGGATATCCACGAAGCGCGTGTCTGGTTTTTCCTGCGAGAGTAGCCGTTCGTGCTGGAAGTCATGACTTCGCGCTGAGAGACTTCCTCAGCATCTGAGACGTCTCCCAATCCTGTTGGACATCGTTGGACGGCTGCGTGTTCTAAACAAGTCCAATAGTCATTCTGACAGGATAAAGGATGCGCTACTTCAAGTTCTCTATTCTCTCGTGGTCGCTCCTCAGGGAAGAGAATTGCATGACTACATTGAGTTTTACTGTTGAATTTCAGAGATCGGGTGAGCGAGTGAAAGTGTGCAAGCGTGTGCAATGTATTCACTCTGCTTCCACTCTCACGCGCACACCATGCAGTTACCTGTCGAAGTGATCCAACACATCTTCTCTTTCCTCAGTCCTTGCGAAATTGTGCGACTGAGACAGGCGAGTCTCACCAGAAATCCCCGGCATTCTGATTTCCAACTAGGTTAACCAGGTTTCGAAGAAATTCCGGGACATAACTCATAGTCATTCCCTCTGGAGAAAGATATACGCCAATGCTTGTTTGCTTCTCCCGCCTGGACCGTTTTCTTGGCAATCGACTCGATACCTTGAGCGCACCCTCGTGCAGTCAGAGCTCGTATCCAAGACGTGGACATCGCAGCCCCTCAGACAGCTTTCACACACTTTGACTAGTTGGAAACGAGAGTCAGATCGCGCTATCACATGGGCCGTGATTTTTGGACGGTGGTGCATATTTCTGCAAGAAAAGATCATCCGATGTCACGACATTGATACCGATACCTACCATTCCTTGTATGACGGTACCGCGCACCCCGGGTTCCAGTTCATGGTGGCCACTGCAGCAGGCGTCAGCGGTAAGCGGGTGTATCTCTTGTTGGCTGATCGTCGCTTTCAGTTGATGTAAGGGAATCTTGTTGGGACAACTTCTCAGTCTTACAAGCTGATTCACTGTACCGCAGAAAATTACTCGAATTCTGTGTCGACAACGACAGTTTCTCGGAGCCTGAAATTATGGACTGGGCTCATGTTAGGTTGCAGCCACTCGACATATGGCCGTCGATGGACGACGTTCATGGCTCAACTCCTTTTCTAGTTGTCCGGCATGGGCAACAACAGTCACCCGTGGTGTTTGACCTCCATAAACGCTGTTTATACAGTCTGCCAGAACCCAAGGACCCCAGTGATCTCGCAGTAAGTGACTGACTTTTATTCAAAATACGCGTTCTAATTTTTTTGCCCTGCAGAACGAATTACAATTCCGTCCAACCTTCCCTTATTATTGGCACAATGTATCCAATCAACTGGTTCTGACGAGGACACATGTCATCGCTGTTGAGATGTATGGGTGGTCCTTCGATATGCATGCCCTCATTCGGGCATTCGTTGTCCCCGACTCGGTAGCACTCCTTGATAGAACTGGGGTTGGCGAACTACGCTTAACCCACGAAGTAACCATCCCCACCGCTCTTCCCTCGTTCAGTCTTCTCCGTAATTCTGTCGTCGATCCTGTTACCGGATCGGTGAACATCAGACTCCTCCTTATCACGCCTAGCATCCACGAGGATCACAAGGATATGTCGTGTCTCGACCTTGCCTTGCCTACACCTGTTTCCACCACCAACGTTCTGCCAATCTCCATTCGTTCACAACACCTGTTTGAATCTCGGTGGACTTCTGTACGGTATACGGCCTCTGACGATGGGTATGTTCGGGGAATGCTTTTGACAAATTCAGGGCCTCCACATTTCCGTGCCACCAGTAAATTCACCATTGACGCTTCTGGGGAGGAATTTATCGTTGCGGTCAGTGATTCCTGTCCTGTTGGCTGGGACCTGGATGATGTCGCATTCGACGGCACGAGAGGACGGATTCACAGTTTCCGATCCCCGGACGTAAATCAGGTAGTCACAGTCGATCTTGCTTAACACGCTCATGTCATGGAGTCGCCGAAATCTAAATGATGACACTCGTCTATATGTGCTTGTTCTATCGCGGAAGCTTCGCATCGACAAATTACTTGAAGACATCCAGGGCATCAAGATACTTTTGACTACGACAGGATGCAATCATGCCATTTCAACGTCTTCGTCCTCGTCATCATCACTGACCTCTTCCCACTCCTCGTCATTGCTATCTTCTTCCTCCACTGGGGATGGCTGGATGCCAAATGCGTCGAGAGCTCCGACAAGCTCCTTGACGTGCTCTAGTAGCGGTACGTCTGGGTGCCCTTGGGAAGCATGCAACTACGAAAGATCGAAGGCGTCAATGGCAAAAAAAGAGTAGCGCAGGCAGAGAGACTACCCACCGTCTGACATGTCTCCAAGTAATCCCGAGCGTCCCTAGCCATATCCTGCCATTCCAACTCTCGTCCGTCCACACCCAGTTCGACGGTAGCATCGACATCATCCCCTTCTTTTTTGCGTTCGGCTAATAGCCACCAGGTCCAACCCATGAGGTACCACCCCTCGATGTTGGTATCGTCTGCGGCGAGCACGCCTTCGAGGAGGGATAGCGCATCTGGGTGTGCACCGCATTCCAGCAGCAGCTTTGCACGCGCGATGCGCGTCTGGATGGGTAGCGCGTCGAGCAAGAGGAGCGCGTGAGAGCGTGGATCGGGCGCGGCCCCGTCGTCACGGTCTTGTGCAGGAGGTGGTGGGAACGTCCGAAGTGCGAGCAGTGCCTCGTCTGGTTTTTCCTGCGAGAGACAAACGCTGGCGAGGGTCTGGAGTGTTTCCAAGTTTTGCGGATCGATCTGGAGGGCGTGGGAGAGGAGGGTATCGCACGTGGTTGAGGCGGCTGGGTCGACGCTGTAGAGAGGATAGGACGGATGAGCGATGGAGGATCAGAGAGGGAGAAGGGAAATTCCTTGCCATAGATCGTACTCTGGGTCCATCCAGATTTCTACCATGCCGAGATAGGCACGGACGATGTTACCCTTGATCTCGGTGTCGTCTTCCTCGGATGTGTTTCCGGTCGAGATGGATTTGCCTTTGAGTTGGGTCTGGAGGAGATCGATCGCGGATTGGTAGTGTGCGAGGGCCACATGAGGGTCGTCGTCCGTGAGCTGTGCGAGGTAAAGATATGCAGACGGTGGTGGGGGTGACGGTGCCTCCGTATGAGGGGGGACGAGGGTAAGGAAGATCTAGCGCAGTCAGTTGGATCTCAGTGGGTGGCGTACAACGAAACGTCGACGTACGTCCTTTGCACTATCGACGTCTCCGATCTCCAGGAGGACAACGGCGAGCATCTCTTTAGCCTGGTTCTTTTCTGCTGGCGTGGCATCTTCCCTGGCGAGTACGCGTTCTGTGAATTTGCGTGCGAGGGGATAATCACATTGGACGATGAGGTCCTGCGCTTTTGAGAGTAGCGACGGGATGGGCGGCGATGAGGTGGTTGTTGTTTCTGAGGCTGATGCGGTGCGGGCGGACTTTTTTTGCTTTGTCCGGGCGCGAACCATGGCTGCGTCAGATCAGGCGGTTGTTTGTTTCCAAAGCCGCTGGTAAACAACACCCCGGCCCGGAGATGCCGCCACCCATTCAGAGACCAAGTGAGCAACGAGTGCCATATACATTGAACATACCACGTCATGACGAGAAACAACTGAGTTTTAAAGACGTAATAAGAAAATGAGTGCTGTAGTGCGGAAAAGTCCGGCTACTCTATTTCAACATCGTAACTAGAGCAATCGCATTCCTTATCCGCAAGCCATATCATATACCTTTGGAAATTACTTCAAATCACACGGCACGCCGCCATCCCGACGGATCAGTCTCTGAGTGGTAAGCAGGCCAGATAGAGTGTTCATGTTTCAGCTTACTGAGGTTGGAGGCAGACACATCAAGCACAGCACGCTATTTGCTTCTGGTATCCGAAACCCAAGTATCCCCGAAATGGCAAATGAAGCGGCGTACATAGCCAAAGGTATCCCTTGCGTGTCTCAAGCGTGGCACTGGGCGCCTGATCCTTGCTTTTAATTCCGCAGGGCAATCCAGAGGACGCCATCATGTCCGAATTCACGTCCTTCGCTCTGCTGTCTCTGTGGAATGTTCTTGGTGTTCCATCCACCAAAATTCCTGCCGATGGCACCACCTTTGCTTCATATGTCCTCCCTCCGGTAGTTTGCTACTTCATACTCGCGGTGTTGGCTGTCACACCTCAGACGCACGCTATTCGAGTCGCGTTATGGCCTCTCATCGCGTTGCTAGCATTGCGTGCAGTGCTTTCTGTTAACATTTCACACGACAAACCCGACACCATCTTTATCGTAAGCGTCTCTTGACATAGTCCACTTCAAAGCACTCACGTAGGTTTCCTCCAGTCCCTCATGTTTCATGGTGTTATCCGTAGCATTGGCTGGACATTGGGGAAAGAACCACTCGTGCGACACCTCCGTCCTGGGAATAGTTCTCCGTCCACCATCATGGATGCCCTCGACCTCGCCACAGCCTTTCGTGGTCACGGCTGGGAATGGTCACGTCGCTTGTACATCCCACGCGAAACACGTCCGGCTAATCGCCTAGCATTCGTCTTCCACACTTTCCCTTCGGTGGTTGCGCATGCCTTGATTTGCGGTGTCTTTCATCGAGCAGTTCTGTCGCTGGTCTTTATCGGAGTCGGAAACAACCAAGGATCAACTCTGTTCGACGAAACCCTTCCTTTCCCAGTGCGGTACCTCCGTGCGAGCATCATTTCGATTTTTACTGCCATCGCGACCTACGCTGGCATGCGGACGGTGTACGACCTATGTACCATCCTTGCCATTATTTTGTTGGGACAAGACCACGCTCAGTGGCCTCCGGCATTCGATGCCCCATGGCGCGCGACATCGTTGAGTGACTTTTGGGGTCGCAGGTGGCACCAGTTTTGGCGCCAGGTGTTCCTCCTCCTCGGTGGTTACCCGCTTTCCTTGGTTCTTGGCCGCACTGGCATCGTAATTGGGGCATTCCTCGTTTCGGGACTGTTGCACCACATTACGCTGTTCACGTTCGATAGCCAGGCGGAAATGTGGCGGATGTATGTTGGGTTTGGGATGATGGGCGTCGGTGTCCTTGCCGAGCGGGCGTTTCAGCAGGTGACGGGGAGGCGAGTGGGTGGGATGGTAGGGTGGGTGTGGACGATGGCGTGGCTTATCCTGTGGGGGAATGTGATATTCGAAGGGTTCGCAAGAGCGCCCATGCACGACCGCTCGAGTTTGATTGACAGCGTGTCGCCGGTGCGGGTATTGGTGGAGGGCTTGGCGATGGGTTTCGACGACTGGTTACATGCCAGTTAGGCTAACTCTACGCTATATACACACGCAGATCTGGGGCCATCTGGCATACTTGCACAAACGTTTGACAGACCTTTCCACGCAGCCAGTCGAGCGTGGCATCGACCGCATTATCGACTTCGGAATCGGCTCCGATCAGTGCTTTTATACGGTCCATCTCGCCTCTCGTTCGGCTCGTTCACCTTTTACCTCTTCGCTTCCACCACCCTCCATGGCATCCACAAAAGGTCGCGTTTTGCTGGCGTACTCTGGCGGTCTTGGTACGTCTGATCTCGCCACTGATGATCCATCGCACCCCTGATCGACAGATCGACAGATACGTCTTGCATCCTGGCATGGCTCATCGAGCAGGGATACGAAGTATACGCATTCATGGCCGACGTCGGCCAAGAAGAGGTGCGTAAGACGTTCTCGTAACCCGACCCACGCTCACATCCATACACAGGACTTTGAGGCCGCCCGGAGCAAGGCCTTGACATGCGGTGCTAAAAAGTTCTTCCTAGAGGTAGAATGATATTTTTTTCCTCCATCTGAACTCGTCGTACTCATGATGCACCCAGGACCTGAAACGCGAATTCGTCACTGAACTGATCTATCCTGCCGTCCAAGCCAACTGTATCTACGAGGTTCGCGTCCCTCTACCGACGCCGATCGCGATCTGATAACTCGTCTCCATAGAATGTATACCTGCTCGGCACCTCGCTCGCCCGCCCTGTCATCGCCCGCGGCATGATCGCCCTCGCGGACAAGGAAGGATGCGAGTAAGCACCCACCGTGCCCCGTGTTTTGATCTTTACTTATCTGGCCCGCAGCTACGTCTCACACGGATGCACTGGCAAAGGAAACGACCAAGTCCGTTTCGAGCTCGCCTTTTATGGTCTCAAACCAGACATCAAGGTCATCGCCCCATGGCGTCTCCCCGGTACGCCCCTGCCCCGCTGCATCGAACGTACCACTCACCGCATCACCACACAGAGTTTTACAACCGTTTCCCCGGTCGTCAAGCCCTCCTCGCGTACGCCGCCGAGAAAAACATCCCCGTGCAGCAAACCGCCGCCAAGCCCTGGTCCACAGACGAAAACCTCTTCCACATCTCCTACGAAGCCGGTATCCTCGAAGACCCCAACATAACACCCCCCACCGACATGTGGAAGCTCACCCAATCCATCGAATCCGCCCCCTCCGAACCCGATAACATCGTCATCGAGTTCAAAGCCGGCCTTCCCCACCAACTCTGCACCCCCGACGCGGTCTACACAGACCCCGTCGAGATCTTTGTCCAGCTCAATGCCCTCGCGCGCAAGCACGGCATCGGCCGTATCGACATCGTCGAAAACCGGTTCATCGGTGTCAAATCCCGGGGATGCTACGAATCCCCGGGGGCGACGATCCTCCGCGCGGCGCACGTCGATCTCGAGGGGCTCACGCTCGATCGCAACGTCCGTGCGCTGCGCGACCAGTTTGTGACGATCGGGCTGGGCAGGATTTTGTATAATGGGCATTTTTTCACGCCGGAGAGGGAGTTTTTGACGAGCGCGATTCCGGCGAGTCAGAGGACTGTGAATGGGGTCGTGAGGTTGAAATTGCTCAAGGGGAACGTGATCGTCGAGGGACGGCACTCGGAAGAGGCGGGATTTTTTTTTGTTGCGAGGGAAGTGGGACTGACGATGCAAATTAGGGTCTGTACGACGAACAGCAGTCGTCCATGGACGAACTCGGTGGGTTCGAGCCGACCGACACGACCGGTTTCATCCAGATCGAGAGTATCCGCATCAAAAAGTACGTCGTGTCCACTGTTGCTCCACGCGTACTCATCCCATCCTTTCAGATGGGCCCAGGCAAACGCGCGCAAGGGCCAAGCTGGCGTCGAGCCCAAAGACGTGTACGGCGCGCGTGTCTGATCGAGCAACCAAATGCAATGCATATCATGTACTATATACCGTAAACGAGAAACATATGTGCAGTGAATGTGAATGGTATCGAATGTGAACTATGTACAGTGAGCAAGTGTGAATCGAAACGTGGTATACGAGCATCTATTATCGTGTGGGCATCGTGTCATTGAATTGATTTTTCGTCTCTCAGTCAAACCACCCGGCCATCCGCATTGCTTCTCCAAGTCCGTCCCATTCGCCGCGTTCCTTGATATGGCCCGAAGAAGCCACGCTGGCCGTACCAATGTCCTCGGCCCGACTATGGGCCTTGCGACACGCAAGCTCAGTCGCGAACCTAGTCGCCTTCAGTACCAGTGCACAAACAGAAACACGCCCACGCACCTCAAACACTCGTCCAGCCGCCATCGAATACCCATATCTGCAACCCCATCCTTTCCCTTGGCCTCCCCATCCAGAACGACCCCGGGTACATACGGCGGACCAGGCAACACGCGTCTACTCAGCGCCCATATCATGCCCGCCACAAACGCCGCATGCGCGCCCTCCTCGTCCAGCTCCTCTTCCTCCTCTTTTGCTGGTTCCTCCACCACCACCTCGGGCTGCACCTGCCCCTGAGGCTGGGGCTGGGGCGTCTGTCGTCCACCCCCCTCGCTGTGCTCGTCCTCTTCCTCCTCCTCGTCCATCGGATGAAACGACTCGCGGCTCGGTAACCGGCGATACGACCTTGCACGCTGCGTATACGCACTGTCGCGCGACGTGAACGAATCATCCGTGGGTCTCCCCGCCCAGAAATCCGAGCCCGAGCGCACGCTCTCGACATAGGTGCCGTTAGAGACGGTGTGGCCGTGTCCAGCGGGGTGTGGGACGGGTGGTGGACGTGGGGACGGGCGGGGAGGTATGTCCAGCCTGAGCTTTGGAGGTATTCGCTGGTGGGGAGGCTGAGGAGTGTGTGCGAGGGTGCGTAACGAGCGAGGGAGAGGAGGATGGCGTGTGGGCTTGGGGAGGGTGGGACGCCTGGCGAGGGCGGGAGGTGGCCGAGTTGGCCAGGGGTGGAAAATGTGGTGGTAGAGAGGAAGATGACGTCTGCGTGTGGCATGAGCTGTGGGGGGTGTTAGTCGCTTGCGATGGGTGAGATGGGATGGACGGACCACTTGGACGCCTTCGCGGGCGCGACGACCGGGGTCGACGGAGATGACGCAGTGGGAGCGCCATTTGCGTTCGCGTGCAAGGCCGTCTATGCCGACGAGGTTAGCGATGGTGTTGCGCGCGCTTCGACCCTCGAAATGGAGCCAGTCGAACGGGGCGGGTTAGGGCGGGGGATACCGTGGGACGGTGCGCCAATGCTCTGGGAGGGCGCGGTGTTTGGATGGGTGGACATGGAGGGACGCGGTGCAGACGAGGGTGCGAAGGTGTTTGGGAACAATGGCACGGGAGACGGGCACTGCTGCTGCTCTCGTAGCGCGTTGAAGCCAGCACAGTTTTCGGGTGCGAGGAGCGAGAAATTCTGACGGTCGTAGCGGCATTGCACTCGCTCGATACTTACGTTCCTCCTCTCCCGCACCTGCCTCAGAATCAGATCTCCCTGGGTGGAGAGTCTCAACTCTTTGCAGCCTGCTTCGTCCGAGTTCGAGGTGATCTCAAATCCTCGCCAGTCCTTATCCGGTGGCAGAGACTTGGAGGGCCATACCAACATGTACACGAGGCACTCGACCGCGCAACTGCGTGTCACGCCAGCCACGTCACGGTCACAACAGTTGGGTCTTGTCGTCCCAGGCTGGATCCCCAAGTCTTGTTCGAAGGTGGCGACGTCGATGAAAGCAGCGTCGCCGAAGTCCTGCTCGAATGGTCATTCCCCCGCATAGCCCGTCGCGCGTGCGCCGTTCCTAACGCTGAGCCCACAGGTACCCGTCGACCTCCTGAAGACGTTCGTGTCCTCCGGGCGGCACAGCGATGCTACCGGGTTTTATCCCGCGCCTTCGCTGAATTGCTGCGTACCATCGGATCGGCGCCGTCGCGACCACGCGAGGACCGACGCGCTCTGGGAGATCGCTCCCACTGGCGTACGATCGCTATGCTGCACTCCGCCCGCTCGTCCCTCACATCGCGATCCTCAATAACCCAGCACCACAACCGTCGTCGTCATCACCGCGCGCGACTGCAAACGCGGGCAAGGCACCTGCATTCGCGCCTGCGTCGATGGCCTGGGTCGGCGGGTCGTTGGCCGGGTAAGTCACCCCCGACGTCTTTTGGGTGTGTTCTCACTGCGCTCTGTCGTGCAGTGCGCTCAAAACAGGCGGGGTAGAAGTCTCGCGAGAAAAGTGGGAAGAAGCGTTCTCCCCTTAAAACGACGACGTCACAATGGAATCTGCATCGCCGGTGTCGACTCGCCGGGACAGAGCTCGAGAGGCATGCTGCCTGATTGGACACGAATGCCGTTATCGGTGGGTGCAGCATCTGCTGCGGTACCGAGACCCGCGGTGGCATCACCCTCACCTCAGACAGCCGTGGGTGCATGATCACGAGGTCGCGAAGCACACCATATTCTTGTCAAACACCCGTTTATCGTACTGATACCATATCTACATGAAAGTAGAGCTTGCTTAATACTGTCAATCCTACAGTATCTGATCGACAAGGGCGCTGCGGCGTCGAGAGATTCGCAGACTCGTCATACGTCTTTTGTTGGCAGACTCAACTCAAATTTACACGACCTACTTATTGCCGCCGTGGCCTGCGCAATCGGCGGGTCTTGACTCTACATGCAGTATCGTTGTTTAATGGCGTCGTTCTACTCTTTGGTTATAGACTCTCCTCAAGATCGTTGGCCTGTTCTCCAAAGCTCGGTGGTACAACCAAGGCATTGGACTACACGCGTCCTTTCGGACAGACGATCACAGGCTCACGCTGACTCGACAGCTCATGGCTAAGACCGCCACCTTCGAAATGTTCGTCAGTACATTACATTCCTCAGCAACTCCGAGGCTCACTGGCATCTCAGATATCAGCGGCTACTAGTAGCTTCGGTTTTTCTTCCAAGAGATGCTCCCGTGCCATTTAGCCTGTACAGAAATAGGCTCACCCTCCTCGGTTTGCGTTCCATCTTGCATTCCAGCGCTCGTTGAGCTTGACGGCGATGCGGACGCGTTCCTCGCGGACGCTGCACCTGTACGGTTTCCACGAATATCCGGACGTGCCTCATTCCTCATTCAGTGTATGAAGCACAACGCGTACACCTCTCGAGGAGAACACGCATGACACCTCGTCAACTTCCTGACACCCCCCGCCCAGAACAGGATCCCGAGCTCCACGCCATCTTGGACCGCATGACCCGGAGCGCGTCGTCTGTAGGGGTTGACTGGGTTGTACACTGTCTTGGCTTCGGGGAACTCTACTGGCCTCCGGATCCTGATGGGCAGGTCTCGTCGTCATCTTTGCTGCAGTGCGATGGCGGAGCTGCGAACGGGATGCCTGCGAGCGCAGGGAAATTTTGTAGAAGGAACAGTGAACGTGACGTGAGTGAGGATATTGGTTTCAGTGTCAAGGGTGATGACCAGCGTAGATGGGGTAGGGTGGAAGGGGAGGGGAGCGTTGGCATTGAGGTATAGACGTCTGGAGACGAGGCATGGCTTGGGCATGGGCATCAATCGGTATGGGTCGGAATTGAGGCGTATCATTGCTCGTGGTGTGCCCTTTGGCTTTTGTACCTGCCGCAGCTTACTGGTGCCTCTTTCTAGGAGGAAGGGATCGCCATGTTGTACACTGCTTCGTCAAATTGTCCTGACAGTAACAGGACGCCGACACGTTCAATACGATGCTCTCGTTCGGTCCGCTACCCTGAGATTTGCATACAGGTTGAGCAAACTACATAGACAATGATAACGATTACGCCGGAGACCATGCGCCCTTCCTTGATATGTGACACGCGATACAGTTCACTTTATGGGCGACAGATTTTATTATCATTTTTCCCCTCCCGACACCACACTGCATCCAGTCACGATGAATGTCTGTTGTGCAACCCAGGCAGGCGTAATCGTACTGACCGTATGTTCGGAGGGTTGGGGTCATTGCAGGTACACATTCATTCGCTAGGTCATCCCGTCAGGTAAAGCCGCTTATCGCCTCGACAACTCGCTTCCCAGAACGACTGGCCGACCATGACCGAGATTCAACCGAGTTGATCCGTAGGCTGCACGAGGCTTGCTTGGGCGCCGTGCTCGCCCTTATCGGTCGATGCTTCTTTCAAGGAACAATCCGAGTCGGAGAACGAAAGGAGGGTGGCGATAACGACCGTGCTCACTCTGCGTTCCCCTCGTTCTCCCACCTCATTCCCCGTGTCCACATCGACGTTTCGCCGTCCCGCAACCATGAGCCAGGAGCAACTGCGTTTTCGTGTCCCCAACATCAAGTTTCGAGTCCTCATCGTCGGTAGGGCAAACGCAGGGAAGACGTCCATTCTAAAGAGAGTCTGCGAGACAACGGAGAGTCCGAAAACATACAGGGTTCGCAATGGGATACGTGAAGAGGTTGGTGGTGATTATCTCACTCCAAGCGTTTCTGAGCTTATCGCTCGAGTAGATCCATCTTGATCCCACTGTTGAGGTCGGTCAATGGTCCATGAATGCGACAACCATTTTCTGACTGACATTCAACAAGCGTGGTGATCACAATATCGAAGACGAGCTTGTGTTCACCAATCACGACGGGTACATTTTCCATGATTCGTGTGGATTCGAAGCCGGAAACGAGGACGAGTTACGAGTCGTGCAAGACTTTGCGCGCAAGAAGGCGAGTGCGGCTCGATTGAAGGATAGATTACATGCAATCTGGTGTGTTATTGTCGATCGTTAAGATATGCAAGCTAAAATGGTGTTCAGGTACTGCATTCCAATGGAGAATGATCGACCTGTTCTCGACATGAAATTCTTTGCTTCTATCTGTCCAGACAAGAATGGTATGTGCAGTGTCATGTGTCATACATATTTTGCTGCTCAGTGCTCAATACATAATACAAAGTTCCTGTCATTGCAGTGTTCACCAAGTTTGACCAATTCAAACGTGATATAAGGATGAAAATGGGAGCTACATCTGGAGGAAATGCTAAGCTGACCTTGAATGAGCAGGTGGAGAAGATCTTTGAGGAGCAATACTGGAATGTGATAAAGGATCATTCACCAAGATGTGTTAGGTTGGAAGGTAAGGGTGATTGTTGTGAATGGTACTTTATTGAATATTCCAGGGATGCACAAGGGTAAATCTTGTGATGCCCTGATTGCAGAAACAGCAAATGCTTTGAGCACTGAGGTGACAACACTGATGCTACTTGCCATCCAAAGGGGAAATCTTGAGAGGAGTGTGAGAATGGCAGTAGAGAGGTGAGCATAAGCCAAATCCTAGACTTGAGGCTCATCTGGTGCAGGACAAGTCTTGATGGCAATAGAGAGACTGTCATCAAGTCATGCATAAAATACTTTCCACACTTATGGGTATGTAAAACAGTGTGGTTTCAGTGAGAATTAATGTTTGACAAAATATGCCAGTTGCTGGTAGGTCTAATTCCACAATTAATGAGTAAAAACTGATGTTGTATGGTTTCTTTGGTGGAATTTTGGTCTTTCAGCAAGTGAGTAAGATCTTATTTATACTGTGAATATAATTGTAATTCAGGGTCTGTGTTGGTCTATTGTTATTAGAAGGTGAAGTGATCTTGCATGATAGCTGGGATTCCAAGGCTGATGGTTTCTGTGCCATTCCTGCT
>MU130810.1:0-56470 GCA_015039435.1 Imleria badia
TCACCCCACCAACATGTCACTATGCACAACTCACCCGCTGTGATTTTCAATGCAGGGTGAAGAATGGAGATCAAGTCATCAGCATGATTTCCCCACCAATATACCAAATACACAACTCATAAACTGTCATTTGCAATAAAGCATGAAAAGTCAGGATAAAATCATTAGGATGCCAATAACATTGTACAACTCACCTCCTATGATGTCCAATGCAGAACAAAATTTATCACCATGTGCAACATACTCCCATGTACAACTCACACTCTATGATTTCCAACACATAATTATAATCATTTTCAACATATTGCCAGACATAACTCACTATGTTGCACCAGAAGGGACACATTCATTAGTGTATCATCACATATCTGATATAAAATATCTCACCCTAACATGAGGAAACCACCATGCAAGCTTTTGAAGTTCCAGCTTACTCATTGAAGCTACTGGAACTGCTTGGTTGTGCACTTTGTCTATATCCCTTATGAGCCTTCATTGGAATAAGTGTTACACAGGCATCCAAGTTTGTTGAGGTCACTCACTCTTGAACTGCAGATCTCACACAGAGTGCCATATTTACCTCCTGGGATGAGATTAGCAACATTTGCAAAGCCTTTCCATCAAGGACAGCTGTGGTGGCTTCCAAGAGATTGCTGCAGCCCTTACTAGACCGGTGCATGCCTAGCAGATGGGATAAAGTGGGACCTAGTTTATGCATGTGGAAAGACGTAAAACAAACCTCCAATTTTGATACAGGACCTCGGAGCATGCTTCCTTTGAGAAAGACGACCCCATACATTAGCTCTATTGAATATTTCTTCAATGAGTGGCTCGGCCTTTGACAACCGGTCTTGTAATGGCAGCCGTCGATCAGCAGGTGCTAATCTTCCCAGAGCTACAGCTCGCAGTGCATCGAACTTTGTGAACAGAACTACAACAGGAACTGAGCAGATCATTGGCATCAGTTCAAGGAGACCAAGATAGCAGGGAGTTCACCATTCCCAGGATCACATTCATCGAAAAACATTTCCTCAGAGCGTTGGATTGCTCGATCGAGTTTGTCCATTGGGATGCAATACCTGTACGAAACGTGAGCAAAACACCGCGACACGACTGTCCTAATTACCATATCGCGTGGATGCGTTTCTTGAGAAAGGTGGTCTTCGCGCGATCTGCAATAAATTTCTTCATCTGCAAGAACTCGTCTTCTCGGCCAGCTTCGAAGCCTTGTGAATCATGAAAGACGAGTTTCTCGTTACTCCGGAAAATCAGTTCATTCTCGACGTTGTGGATTCCGCGCTAACAACGATTAACCACGCCGCCATGAGTGACTCCGTATAACGTGAAACAAGACCCACCCCCATGGACCCCTCGACTTTCGACGGATCAACCTAATCGCAAGGTTTAGCATATGACACGATGACATACCTCAACCTAGATCCATACCTTGTTACCATCCCCATCGTAGATCTCTGGGTTTTCAGTGGAGTCGCAGATCCCGCGAAGAATGGTCGTCTTGCCAGCGTTTGCGCGCCCAACAATCAAGATTCTGAAGCGGCCAAACTTTTCTTGGAGGTTCTCGAAGTCCTCTGTATTTTCTGCCGACATTCTGAGAGGATAATCGTGAAGAAGAGGGTTCTCGGGTCGGGTGGTGAAAGCGAGGAGACAAGGTCCAGGCGCCTATCGATATCGATGGTCCGCTAAGTTCAGAGTCCGAGCCGTGGGAAAGCGAATGATGACTCTGGGACCAACTGAATCCTCATATTCACGGTCAAGCTAGCACGGCTTGCTGGGACCATCATTCTGGAAGGCTCTCAAGCTATCTAATTCGCTTCTTTCATCGACTAGAAGAACTCCGCAGATCTAGTGTCGTCAAGAACCTCGTCATGACCGAGATGAAGAACGCGTACCCGAGATTCTATTTGTGAGTGCTCCGTTCCGACTTGCAAGGCGTTCCTCACCCCCCTCATGTTCTACATTTCGCGTCTCAGTGTCATGTTCGTTTACTAGTAGCATTGGCATTGGGGAAGAGTCGTACGCCTCTAGGGGTGCGTGCAGCGATGACGGACGACCCGACGTCCTGCGTCGACTCAATTGGTACTTTAGATGCGTCCTCGGGCTCCTCGTGTGAAATCTCAGACGTTGAGCTGCTCTAGATGGAACCACCAACTTTGTCATTTCATTCTGTTGCATCTCCCTCGGACTCATCTATCAGAAACATGCCGTCCTGTGCGTCGCCTACAACCCGTTCTTGGACTCTGTCCTTGGTATGTGATCTTGCTGTACCATCCAGCCCACAGTCACGTCTGTGCAGTATAGCCGCAGAAACTGTCATTAGCCGCCCCGAAACCCCTTATATCCCGATGATTGTAGGTGTCGAATGAGGCTCTGACCGGGCTACACCCGTGATTGAGTCGAATTGCAATGCGTTTTTGTGCCTGGCAGAAGATGCTGCTGCTATGGCGCGTGGACAGATGGCACACGCGCTTCGGACGACGGAAAGTGGGGCGCTCAACTGTTGCCTGGTGGCCCAGGATGCCATCGACGTTTTCTGGTAAGCTCTGCGTGTAACGATTCATTCCGCTTCAGCTGACTCGTGAACCAGGGAGATCGGATGTTGGTAAGCAGGCGTTGTTGTCTAATCGACGACTGACTAGGGTGGTAACTCAGGCCATGGGATGTCTGTGTGAGTCTCTACGACGCGTTTACGTGCTGCAACGTTTGAATGCGGTCCATCCGGCAGCTATCGTCACCATACAAGAAGCAGGGGGGAGTGTCACGTCCCGTTCTCTCCTTGCATCAGAACGCTCCGGATGTCGATCCGTTCACACTCACCCCCGAAGTCTTGATGGGCCGTGAATTCCTAGTGGTCAGAGCCATGCCGGCGACGCAAGGGGAGACCGGCAGGGAAGTGCAGTTCCGTCTTGCCAATGAATTTTACGAGACGATTGGGAATACGACCCTGATGTTGCGGGGCCGAATCTGATGGTGATAGACGAGACACGCTAGATACCTTTTTTTTCCGGGAAACGCATTATATTGTGTGTTGCTACGACGTCCAAGGGTGTTGGACGACCCGCACGTTCGTGGGGATCAGAGCGGACCGACAAAGGTGGAATCAAGTTGACATTCGATCTCCCTCTAAACATCCACCATGTCAACCACTTTAGGACCTGCTGAGCTGCGCTCGATCCTCGCCTTCACCGTCAACCTCGCCCGCACTGCTGGCACACTGATCCTGGAAGGATCCCAGGCGATCCAGGCGTCCTCCGATGTCAACGAGAAAAAGAACTCGGTCGATCTAGTGACGCAGTACGACGTCGCGGTCGAGAATTTGGTCATGGGCGAGATTAAGAAAGCCTATCCCACCTTCAAGTTGTACGTGACACTTCCAACATTTGGAAAATGGCCTGACAGTTCGATGTTAGCATCGGAGAGGAGTCTGCTTCCGCTGGGTCGCTCCCTGAACTGACCGACGAACCGACGTTTTGCGTGGACCCCATTGGTGCGTACATGCTCTCTAACGCTCACCCCGGGTGTGTACTCATGCATCACAGACGGCACCACGAACTTTGTACATGGCTTTCCATTTTGCTGCATCTCCCTCGGTCTAATCTACCAAAAACGCCCCGTCCTCGGCGTCGTGTACAACCCGTTTATCGAGTATCTGGTGAGACCCTCTCCGTACTCGTCACGATCCGGGTTTGACGCGCCCGCAGTACACGGGGGTCGAAGGCCAGGGATCGTACCTCACGCGAGGCACCGGTCAACCTCAAAAGCTCCCCCTCGCATCCCAAAAACCCCTCCCTTCCCTATCCAAGGCTCAAATCGGTACCGTCTCTCATTGTACCTTGGCTCTTGATGAACCTGACCGATCGCTTTAGCCATTGAGTGGGGCTCCGACCGAGGCGCCCCCGTTATCCATGACAAGGCAGGCTCGTTCCTAAAGCTCGCCGGGGACAGTTCTGTTCCGGGCGGAAAGATGGCGCAGTCGCTTCGTTCGATGGGTAGTGCGGCGCTCAACTTTTCGATGGTCGCGCAGGGTGCGCTCGATTTGTACTGGTGAGGCTTTACTGTCGCTCGTTGATTGTCCTTTCAATGTTGATCTGGGCATTGTTCAGGGAAATTGGATGCTGGTGAGCATGTTTTGCTGGTTTGAGTCAGACGTTGCTGACGGATCGACATGCTAGGCCATGGGATGTATGTGTGAGTGAGGCTGATTTGGCTGCTTGGATCCTACTGATAAGCGTTGTGACTTGCACTGACAGGCTGGGATGGTGATCGCACAAGAGGCTGGCGGTGTCGTGACGGGCTCGCACGCCGTTTTGAACACGGAAAGCGCGGACGCGGATCCGTTCAAAGTCACACCCGAGATCCTCACGGGTCGCAAGTACCTTGTCATCAGAGGCATTCCAGATCTGCCCAATGAGACGGGGAGACAAGCTCAGCTTCGCATTGCGAAGGAGTTTTACGCGACTGTTAACGATACGGAGCCAAAGTAGAGATCGAGGACGTTGTATGATTTTGTATGATAGATACACAGTTGTAACCACATCGTTTGGAGGAAGGTCGCATATATTTCCCTGACTATGAAGGCGGTCGCCCCAGTGCAGACTGCCAGCACGTCAGAGGATGGAATAGTGGAACCCCCTCTCCTCGTAAATTGCGGTCTGGGGTACGGTTTGGAGATGAGAAGTTGGACATGTGATACATACCAATTCCATGAACAGGAGGACGGCGAGGACTTGTACGACTGCTGAAGCCGATGGCGGATCGACATACCCTAGCGACGCTTGAGCGGTCGGACGTACCGCTGCTGAGGTTCTCCAGGCAGCCGTCGATATGGTGAGTGCATATATGCGGTGATGAGGGGATTATCTTACCATGGAGAAAGGACCAACATGGTCGATCAGAAGTACAAAGCTGGTGCGGTTGTGACGGCAAAAGAGGGTCGTGATTCGGATTGCAAGATGAAGGCGGTAAAGGTGGGTGCACGGACCATCTGCTATAGCCCGGAGATCGGTCCGGGAGTGGGCTTGTCGACGACGACAAAGCAGGCTACACTTTATTAGGTTCGTAGGAGCGTGGAAAAGGCAAAGTCCGATCTAAAAAAAAACACGGCGAGACAGCGCGTGTGAGGCTGGCAGCCGAGCGCCTCATCAAACTTCACATCCACCTCCCGCTTCCCCTTCCCCTCCTTAAACCCCCAATGGCCATCGAGCACAGACAGCAAGCCACTACTACCGCTGCATCCGCCTCCAATGCCGCCTCAGCCACCTCTGCGTCCGCTGCCACAACCTCAGCAGCAGTCATCGGTATAACAGGTGGCCCTGGCTATAACCCGAACGCAACCCATGTCGCCTCCATCGCTGCCAACGGAAACCCCGGAGAGATTGTCTTCACACAGCCTCCCCTCGCCTCCCCCTCCTTTTACAAGATTTCTCCGGGTGAATATGTCACCTTTGGCTGGAACTTCAGCTACCTCGCAGTCACTCCCACCTCCATAACTGTATCCGCCGCCTGCGAAAACGGCAACACATACCCGGTCGGCCCCTCGAACGGTGTCATTGCAGGGGACGCTCAAAGTGTCGTTTGGTACCCGTATGGTTGGCAGACCGCCAACCCAAGCTTGCCCCTCGCGCAGGCAGAATATACCTTGCAGGTATTCGCTCAAGGCGGTCCCAGTGCAGCTGCAACTCCCGGCTATCTTGCACCAAACGACCAACTCCAGTTTGCATTGTATACCCCTCAGCCGTACACACCACTCGCAAGTGGTATGTCATTTTCATCTTGTCCTCCCCCCGCATCCGATTCATCCCTTCTCTTGTCAGGCTGGCAGTGCGCGGGTTGTGGTGGTGCACTTAGTCAATTCACAGCCCATCCCGCCTCCATCGCACTCGTCACAACCTTGCTTATCGTTTTCCTCTCGGGGTTCACCACCCTGCGCAGAGTCTGGGACTAGGCATGCCCTTCCTTTTTATTTCACGCCGCACATCGGAGAGTCGATCGTCTTGGGGTTTCATAGACATTTCCAACGGACGGACTTGCATTGGACAACTACACATACGTACCAAGGTAGATTACGTTCCTCATCTTCATGCCGCATTTTTTATTTGGCTTGTCTGTAACGCCATATCACCCCACATTCGTGGTATAATATGCTCTCGTTACGCATCTCATACCTCGTTGCAGCTTTGACGTTTCACAGACATCGCTTGCATATCACTGCGTTGCTACGACGGACGTGTCTTTATTTGGCCTCACTGATTTGCATGGTACATAATGCGATCAATGGAGGCAACCATTTACTCGAGCAACAGTCAGTTGCGAGGGTGGTATAATCGCGATAATTGACTTTCCCAATATTTCGCCGAGTCGTTGATTTTACTGCATCGCGACTTGCGCAGGTTATCTTCCTCGTTTCACATTGGAACTCCACACGCCCTTATACACCCTTATAGATGTTGCATCGCGCTTGTCAAGACCGTACAATCAGTGTATTGATTGCGGCTTCTGCATGAAGGGCACTAACTTACCATAGTGATCAACTTGATAATTCATTTCATTAGCCCATATGCCTGGCACACACTCCATCCAATCAGAACCAGTGATTCCCGCGTGACCTGGAACATCCTTTGTTCTCCACGGTAAGAGGCCATTGTGTAGTAAGCGGCAGGAGGCTCACACGAGCTCACTTGGCATATTCTTAGCAGACCTCTGGCCAGCGAGGACTATGACCGACACTGTGTGTGGGTCAGGCTAACGTTGGTCAGGCTTACTTTTGCTTGAGTCAGTGTCAGGAATGCTTGGAACTTTCATGTATCAACGACATCCTGTCCTCATACTGGCCGAGTCCTAATCATGTTCAAAACCCCCTTACAAGGCCGTTGGCCTATGTTTAGGATACCCCGAAGTCTGATCCACTCCCACATTCCGATGTTCATTGTTCACGTCACGCGTCGCCGCTCCATACTTTGTTCACCTCAGGATCACCCGAACCCACTCCGAGTCCCATGCTCCAACGGAGATCAAGGTCACGCTTAGCTTTGCTGAGGGTTCAGCCGCGTCGGGCTCCCGTCTGTCCACCAGACCAGGGTTGTCGCCACGACTTGGACTCTGCTAGTGAACGCGATCCAGCATAGCTGCTCCACTCGCAATCTACGCGTACACTCTGATCGTCTTCTTCTCTCCATCGCCTCGGCCTTTTATCATCACTCGCATATATGCCGCCCGAAAGTTTGCTATCGTTATCTCCCACATTCACCATCGCTGGCGAACACTTTTCCTCATAGGGAAGTTTGATCTTCCAGGTCACCGTCAGTAAGTCCTATCTCCGTATGTCCCGGACCGCATGACGCCGTAAAAAGGTCATCTGATGTCCGGGAGAACCACCCCCCGCGCCAACTCCAAAGTCGAGGGGGATTCATATTCAAGTGTCGTCACGAAGAAGCAGAGATGGCCTGAGGGCATTCTTTCCCCGTCGAACTTTTCTTCCTATCTCCCTGAGCACGCTATGGCGGGGGACGTACCAACAAGCAAGAGGGCAATACTACTTGCCATCTTTATCGCGTTTGGTGAGTGCAATGACCTTTTTCCAGTACAATGAATCTCACGAGGCTTATAGGAGGTAAGGTTTCCGTCGTCAAAGAAGTAATAGAGTTAGATCTCTCGGACAGGATTCCTGTTCGGATATGATATGGGTGTTATTTCGGTATGTCACGTTTCCTTTTCTGCTTCTTCTGCCCTCAATCGGCTCTGTAGGGTTGTCTTATCATGCCAGACTTTATATTCGGTCAGGTGGATTCCACCGGGCAGTCGTACCTGTCTAGCTCAAGACAGTCAATCATTGTCTCGTTGCTTTCAGCAGGGTAAGCCTTCGTTGTTGTATTCCGCGGTGGTCCTGAATATACACCTTCTCTGCAGAACATTTTGGTGAGTTCATAATGTGTCTTTCGCCAATGGGCTTCTCACCTGGAAATAGTGGGGCGCTTGCACAAGCATTCACAGCTGATCGACTAGGGCGCCGAGGCTCCATTCTCTTCTGGTCTGCAGTGTTCACCATTGGTGTCGCTATTCAAACAGGGACGACATATTCTCTGGTGCAGCTCGTTATCGGACGCTATATCGCCGGTCTAGGTGTCGGCTCTCTGTCAGGTACAGACTTGTGTCCTAGTCCTCATTTTGTAAACTGACCGTATATTTCATAGCCATCGTCCCACTCTACAACGGAGAAACTGCACCGAAAGCGATTCGTGGAACGATTTTGGTAATTTATCAAGTACAAATTATCAGTGGGTGTGTATTGCAATTTTCCATCTCTATCGAAATAATATAAACAATGATTTCCCTAGGATTTTCTTGAGTTATCTTTTCGAGCTTGGAAGCCATACGCTCAACAACTCGGGCTCGTGGCGCATTCCAGTTGGCCTGCAGATGGTCTGGGGATTGATCCTACTCTCCGGTATGTTCTTCCTCCCGGAGTCGCCGTAGGTCCCTTTGTGCCCCTTTTGTAGATTTATCTTGACAGAAAAACTCCCCAGTCGTCACTTGCTTGGAACTGGCAGAGGTGAAGAAGCAAGACGCGTCATCGCAGAACTAAATAACGTTCCCGAGGACTACGCCCTGGTGATCGAGATCGTCGAAGAGCTCGACTTGGCTATCAAAGCCGAGAACGAGGGCGGCAAGGCAACTTGGCTCGAATGTTTCTCTCCGAGAAACGCCATGTGGCGACGTACGATCAATGGAATGATGCTGCAATTTATACAACAGCTCAACGGGCAGAACTTTTATTGTACGTCCAGTATCCTTGGGCTGCATATCGTCTTGTCTAAACTCTTCGATAGACTATTATGGGGACACTTTCTTCGAGAATGCTGGTGCTGGGTAAGCCAACGAGGCTCACTATGATACATTATTACTGAAGGCTGGCAGTCTTTCGCCTTATGTTATTCAGACGATCTTGGGGGCAGTCTCGGTGGTAGGGACGCTTCCCGCACTGTACTTTATTGAGACTTGGGGTCGCCGCAAGGTCCATTCATGTATAAAATTTTCGCCAGAATTACATCTAACATGTATCTAGTCATTGCTCCTCGGGGCATTCGCACAAGCCGTTTGCGCCTTCATTGTGCGTTTTGTCTAACCCTGAACTGGCAATTACTCAAAAAAGGTTCTTCATAGGTAGCACTCGTCGGCCATTTCTGTCTCGCAGCGACCGGAACCCCTGTCTCAGCGCTGACATCGCGCAACAAGGCAGCTGGAGGTGTCGTCATCACGTTCGCGGTCCTTCAAGTCTTCATCTTCGGTACGACATGGGGCCCGATACCTTGGGTGTACCTCGGCGAGTCCTTCCCTCTCCGTGTCCGACCTAAATCGATCGCGCTCGGAAGCGCTTCGAGTAAGTTGCCGTCTGCATACATCCCCGAAACGCGCGGTGTACTGATGGGCGGCGCGCGCCTAGACTGGTTCTGGAACTTTATGTTGTCCTTCTTCTCCCCACGCATCGTAGCCAAGTGCGTCCTACCCCCTTTTTTTTCTCTCTTCTCTCTTTTTTGTGCGCACGAGAAGCAGGCGGTCTCAACGCGTTTCGGTTGACAGGATCGGTCCCTTGATCATGCTCGTCTTCTTTGGCATGCTCGTCGTCGGTCTCTTTTACGTCTACCTTTTCATCCCCGAGACCAAGGGGATCACGTTGGAAGAGGTGCGTGATGATTCCTATTGCCTCCGTCACCCTGTTTCACGGCCTCGCGCCACTATCTGAAGGTGGACGAGTTGTACCGGTCTGGCGTTCTGGCTTGGCGCTCGGCGGGATGGAAACCGAGCGAGAAGCATTATCGCCACGACGTACACGAAGTGCAAGAGAAGCGCGTCTCGGGATCCGAGGACGTGATCTAGAGTCGTTGGGTCCACAAAAGGGCGTCGGCGTTCGTGATGACGTTCATGTGTGTGTGTGTCATTTTTAATGATGGATTCGTTTCACGGCCTCGTTTTGACGACGACGACGACGACGACGACGAGATCTCGGTGGATGTGCGGGTTTATTATGATTTCATTGAGTCATGTACCTGAAGCATGTTTGGGATCCATCGTCGCTGACCTCTCATGAAATCATACTCGATGATCTCTTTGTGCAGACTATATTTAATGCCAGTGAAAAACATGTGTAGCAAGGACGCGACGGTCCCTGGGTACTAGGACGACTGAGAACATGTAACTTGTCAGACAAGAAGAACTTGGAACGCGTGTAGCAAGGATACGATCCGTCCCCTGGGTACTAGGACGACGTCTCCGACAACCAGCTTTCCCAATTTCTGAGCATGTCCATCAGCAACCTCGCACCGCCGACCTGTTGCGCGTCCTCGCCCTTCCGCGGCGCTTCCGAATCGTACGCCAGGCCGAATACGCCTTGGACAACCGCTCGCCGAAGAAAGGGTACGAGGACGCGGACATACGCCGCCCCCACGGCTCGCACGACCTCTTTTTCGGCGGCATCGCCTCCCCACTCCCGTGCATACCCCAACAACGCCTCGCCGTTTCGTGCCAAAGCCGAGTTGAGCACGTCGAGCACGCCATCCATCGCACCCATCGGAGCAAGCGCGCGTAACCGATTCAGAGCCCGGAGATAGGTGTTGAGCGTCACCGCGAGCGGGGCAAACGCGGTCAATACCTGGGGTGGCGTGTGTGCTGCGCTCGACGGCGGAATGGATATCGCAGAGAGCGCGGGAAGGGGCTGGGCAGAGGCGACGAGCCACTTGCTCGGCGGCGTCGACGTGCTTCCGTGACCCGACACGTGTTTGGCGAACGTGGTGGGCCATTCGTGTTCGGCGCTTGTGTGGATGTCGCGCACGAAACCGTCGATGACCGCGTGTGTGATCACCGGAGATAGGAGTAGACGAAAGTCCTGTAGAAACGAGGATGGCACATGAAGACGGTCGAACGTGTGCATGGACATATGACACGTACCATTCCGATCCGCGCTGTCGCTGAGCTGCAGTACGCGAGCTGAGTTGCGAGCGGGGCAAGGTGTGGATACGCGCGTCCAAGGTAGGTCTTGATCGTTGGAAGCAGTAAACCGAGCAGCGTCGATGGAAGCGTGTGTTTGATCACTGGATCGGGGAGGGGCATTGTCGCTGGCAAATGAGACGACGAAGTAGACCCGTGCGATGATGATGACCGCTCGAGAAATATGGTCGTATACTGCGTGACGAGGTCATAAGCACCTTCGCGCCAAACGTCGGTGTACTTTTTGAGGAACCTCGCCACGTCCTCCGCGCGCCTATCCATCTCCTTCTCGCGATCCGCGGTGTTGCCCCCTGTGAGCGTGCCGTCGCTGAACGTGGTGACCGACACGCCAGCGTCCCGCTCGACGGCTTGGAGTGCGTTTTGAAGGCAGTCTATGCGCGCGCTCACAAACGCGAGCGCGAGTTCACTTTCGGGCATGACTTGCATCCTGCGGAGGAACTGAACCGCCTTCCAGAACGCAGGCAGTTTCCGTCCAGGCTCGTGCAGCGTACCAAGGAGAAGCAATCGCATCGCGTGTAACGAGGACGCAATCTCCGCTTGCAACGCGCTCACGAGCGGAAGCCGGGGTCTTGACCCGTCAGAGTCGGGCGGTTCGCCGCCGCCGCCGCCTTGTGATCGGATGGTAGATAGTGCATCGAGTGCCGTGGTGGCGTGTGCGGCCAAGGCCAGTGCCTCGGCGTAAAGCCCGTTACGAACGCAAGTGTCCATTAGGACGGGGACGTCGAGCAAATCACGAAGCTTGTCGTATTGTTCGAGAACGACGCGTGTGCGTTGCCGTTCTTCGATCACGGTAGGACCGCTCTTCTCGCGGAATGTACGTGCCACATCGTCGAGCGCGGGGAGAGCTGTGTCCAGTAGGGTATTGAGCGAGGTGTCGAGCGACGAGAGAGAATTCAGGAGCGCGGAGGACGAGTTGTGCAAGGAGAGGATGGTTGGATATGATGTATGAGCAAGGGCGTTCAACGAGGCGGTTAGCGTATGCGATTGGGTGGAGAGCGTCGTCGGGGTCGCCAACAAGTCGGACAGCGGGAGAGAAGCGAGTCCGCCGAGATACGATGCATTTTCAGGATGGTCTGTCAGAACGCCCGAGGACGAGAAAAGGTCCAGCAAGGTCGTAGCCTCGCCGTCAGCCGTCATCACAGTTTTCTACAAAAAGTTTGCAGTGTAATCAGCTTGAAACTTCTTGACTGCTAACTTATGAGCCCGAATTCCATCAAGATCGTTGCGACGTAGTGATACAAAGTTTGTAAGCCAACTCAGTATAGTGAATAGATTCAACGTCTCATGAACGGCGTCGACGTGGTCAAGTGAGTGAAATAAGATAATTAGCTAGGAAAGTCCCATCATGGGTCTCAAGCGTCAAAACGAACCTATGTAAAAGCTACAGCATTGGCATTAGCGGAAGGTAACATGTACAAAACAAAGGTGAATTGGATGGATCGCGGTCAGGCAAATTCGGCCGCTTCCGTCCGGCAGGAATGTCAATTGGTTGCTAACACAACAAGTTAGTACCGCGCTACACAGACAGACAGACAGTTAAAGTCCGAAGCCCCCTGAAAAACGGACACTTACCACCATGGCGCGGTGAACGCGGACATCGTTCGTAATACGGAGGTCTACACCGCGGAATGCACACGCCATTTTCAACGCCGAGAGCTGTCGGTGACTGTTGCCCTTGTCCCACGCGTTGACTGTTATGCGCTCCAGTTCATCCCGAGTCTTGACAACTTCTATGAGGGTCTGTAACGGGGTATTCTGATCCATGCCGAAAGCGAGGTGCTGAATTCCCATTGGAAGTTGCCGGAAGACGGCGGGTATTGTAGATGTGGACGGGCGTTCCATCCGCAGTTGACGAAGAGAACGGCATCTGATGACGGCCGTGGCGTGTTCAGATGTTGTACAGGAAGGAATAGCGAGTTCTTGCAAGCTCTCCATGTGGTTCTTGGTGAGGTAATCCAGCATGTCCAAACTCGGCTCGCGGTCCAGTTCGATTGCGCACAAGCTGTTCGCTTGCGAGGAGGTATGAAGAAGCCATTCAAGGAAATCGAGCGAGGGCTCGAGCTGGCAGTTCATCCTCATCCTGGTAAGTGCATACGCAAATGGCGGTTGGGTCAGCCCTGGTGAGAGGTGAGGGGTCTTTCCAGTGATTGAAAGCGACTTCAGCGAAGGCAAAATATCAAGAAGTTGGACTATAGACTGGTCGTTATCGGACCAGTTGCTAAAGTGTAATGACGTGATTGGTGGACCAGTCTGGAGTAATTCCAAGGTCCCGGGTTCGAAGGATGGTGCTGGTCGGCGCATACGTTCAAGAGCGGGACTGCCGACAATGTCATTCCCTGGTTCCCCGCAACCATAAAGAGCAAGGCTGAGCTCGCGAAGATTAGGACAGAGGGTAACAGCGCGAGCAAAACAAGCTTGTCTGAGGGGACCAGGCTGGTTGTTGTCCAAAACGACGCGCATCTGGACGACTGAGTCACCAAGAATTCCACCGCGCTCTGTGGAACGGTCTACTGCATAGACGAACGAGTTGTACGCAGCTTGCGAACAAAGCTGGATTCTTCTGAAAAGGAGTTTCTGTGCAGGGAGGGACCATGACTTGCAGACCAAAGAGCAAGTCCTGAGAAACTCTGCATCGATGGCGCCATCATCATAGCACACAGTCTCAAGGATGTCCAGCACGACCTCGAGCGGAATACCACGAGCGGGGACACGCGGTACTCGGGAAATGGCGCAGAACTCGGGGGAAAGAGGTGCGACGGCCAAGTCGAAAAACACCTGGTGGGGCTCAACCTAGGGCGCGTTAAGCACGCTCGAGTAGACGTGGAGAGGACTCACTCTTGGAGAACGCATCCAGAATCGTAAAAAGTTGAATAGGCCCATGACTGTCGTAAGGGTGGTTGATTATAAGGAAGCTAGTAGATGTGAATCGTAGCAGAAGGACAAATGAACACCGTCCCAGACGCGTTCGAGATCAGGGGAGGTGGCCCTCGATCGGAAGACACGGTTCATTTTATATGTCGGCGATGCCGCATCGACGGAGCGGACACGGCGTCTTCGCGTAATTGGTCGTCCGAGCACCTCGAGTCTGATTCGGACGCAGTATATATGGTCCGGCACAGCCTGTGGTTCGGCTTGTTCTGAACTTGGAGTGTTGGTTCTTGGCACCAATTGTTTGACCACGCGGCTCAATAGAGGTGCTGACTCGCAATGTTACATCTCCAAAGATGTGGTAATTTTCCTTCGTGACGGAATGAGCGCCGAGTCATGATTGGCCACACCTACATAGGTAACTCAGCCCAGCCTTCAAGTTGCCAGCGTCGCACACTTCCGCAATTACCGTGGCCAAGTCATACTGTAACCCCTTGGGCAAGTCCAACTGCAACTCCGGCAAATCATAAGCACTGCCACTTTCCATACGCGCTCGCACATTTCCAGTCCAAGCCTTCTCACAGACCCATGGTGGTCGTCCACGATTGGCTGGAATCCCGCCAAGAAACATGAACTTTACTGTGATTGTAGGCATTCACAAGCGACCCACCTCACGAAGGAAAACTTCCCACTGTCTCAATAGAAGTTCACATGAACCCTGGCCGGCGCTGGAATTCGACGTCTACAACGCAAAACCTGACATGAGCGACTGACCATGTGATAAGTTGGGGTCATGTATTGCTTACCCAAAAAACATTGAGACAATTGATACGAGAGGAGTTGAATTATATTGTTTTACTGAATAGTGAGCACAAAAGACCGATATTAGATTCGGAAAGTCATGACACTCACCAGTAAGAGATCCGTCATGCTCTAGACTTGGAGTAAAGTTTGCCGGAACATGAGCGGAACAAGTGCGGTCGGTGCCGGTGTCACTTGGACGACGTCGCGAATGGCAACAGCCGGTCAAACAGAGTCGCCTGGCATTGCGTGGGCATTCGAGCACGGCCCCTTTGCACGTTTGAAAGGTGCGGTTGGCAAGATTGGTATATTCTTTCCAGGAGGTAGTACCCCCTGAGTGAGATCCCACCTGCTAGTCTCGTGGCACTGGAAGAGAGGCCCTGTACCTGGGCGATTGAACTCTACAGAACCCCCTGAGCTCGAGCCTGAGCCTGTCTGAGCCGCCTCTCGTCACTACACAGGGCCATCACCGCGGACGAGGCAGAGCGGGACAGCTGTCCACCGTGCGTCTTCCATTTGATCGCGAGATCCTAATTTTGAACAATGGATATGAATGAAGGCCGGATCTGAGAGCTCCCACCACTATCCGAGAAGTTGGTACAGTACCTTGATCTCGGGCCCGTCGAACAAAAGGACTTCCAGAGAAAGTAACGGGTCCACCGGATGGCATCAATTGTCCACGCCCGGATCAAAGAAAGGATGGGGTCGTCCAAGGAATTCGACCTTGTCCATGAGGTTGGGTTTCGTTGGTCGAGTAAGTTTTGGGTACATGTTATCGGTTACTGTAATCTCTGCGGCGTGCGCGTGAGCGCGCCACTGCCAAACTTGGCAAGCACGAGAGTCCAATTTCCACGCCAACTTGAAACCGTTGCGAATGTCCAAGTCGACACTGTCCTCTGTGGTATCATCCCTGGTGCGAGCCTCTGTGGGCACCTCTGTATCGTCCACTGTCCCAGACGACGATCTCGACAAACATGTTGCAGACCTCATCCTCAAAGAAGCAAAACAAAAGGCCGAGAACTACAACACACTAGGAATAAAGGCCTACTTGCCGACTGGGTCAGTCCATTCAAACTGTTGGGCGATTAATTTTATGACAGTTTCGCAGACCGGACCCCAATGCACCTCGTCCCAACAAGCGCTTCCTGTCATCCATTATTCGGAGTACCGATGACCATAACAAAACTATACTGCGTACACAGGCGCTTGCAGCCCAAGAGATAAAAAGGGAACGAGAAGAGCAGGAGAGGAGAGAAAGGAGAGCACGTGCCGAAGAGGCCGCTGCTGCAGAGCGGTCGCGGCGGCGCAGAAGACGGGACGATTATGACTCAGACGAGTGGAATACAAGGAGGACCAGAGACAGGGATCGGTCACGGCCACATTCGAGAGTCTGGGATGGCGATTGGAAAGGGGAGCACGATGCCCACGAAGGCGGGTCTGAGCGAGAGAGGGAGCACAGGCGGAGACATCGATTGCGGTCAGGCTCGCAAGATGGTGAACGTGCACGAGACCGCGGACACAAGAGCGGCCACAGGCGTACACCGTCAAAAGAACGAGACAGGGACAAGGACTCTCGCCGTAGTGAGCCTAGCCGACGAAAACATCGGCGCCACGAGAGCAGAGACGACGAGAGGAACCATAAACGCCGACGGCGGACGAGTCGTTCACCAAATCCTGAACAAAGCCGTGCCGCATCTCACAAACGTAGCCGCTCTGTATCCCTTTCGGAAGACAAAAGTATTCAAAGACAAAAGCCAGCTCAAGATAGTGCATTACGCAATATATCTACTCCCTCGCGGTCCTCCCAGACGCCCATTGAAGAGAATACAATGGACATCGATACCGAGTCTCGCCGCGCACCAAATGGCAAGGAGAGAGATACCGATGATGTCTCATTACCGGTCAGCCCACCACGAGTACGATCTCCCTCTCCTCCCCCTCCCCCTCCTCCCCGCCGTCCACGTGGTCGTCCCACATCGTCCACGTCCGTTCGCTCACCTTCGTTCTCACCACCGCCACTTCCTCCTGCCGCTCTCCCGTCTAAAATGGACAAATACTTCGAGGATTCGTACGACCCTCGCCTTGACGTTGCCCCCCTCCCTTCAGTGCCCAAAACCGGACTTATCAATGACTCAGAGTACGAAGCGTGGGATGCTATGCTGGAGCTTTTACGTCAACGCCGTGAGGACAAGGAAGAGAAGAAGAGGTTAGAGAAGCTGGGCTTCGACACGAGTGACAAGAAGATCCCGACTTCAAAGCTCAAGAATTACAGTGAGGGCGGTGATAGTATCATGGAGATTGAGTATAAGAAGAAGGGAAGTGTCAGAGAGTGGGATTTGGGTAAGGAGGGCTTCTAAACGCGTCTCGCTCGCACGACTCGGTTTCATTCGCATTTGTACGACTACTTTCAATGTATACCCTCTTCGATCACCATCCATCTATCTGGACACGACGGTCAACTTGAACACTAACAGTACACTAGCTGGGCATTGTAAACGTGATACGACCTTGTGTTCAAGGTTTTATACTTATTACTGTCAGGTACGAATTTATTCATGTCAAGTCACAACGGGCGTAACATGTAACAGCAAGTATACACCGAGAATCGAGCAACTGGTCAGATCGACCAAGCTTTCAAGGCCGTCCCACGGGTCGCTCGAGAAGGCTGTGAGCCGGTGGGATCCTACCCACGGGAAGTTCGTAAGTGGCCCGATACGCAACGCCCGCACGAGCAAATTGAATGGATATCTCTGTCTGCGTTGGCTTTGAGAGGCGAGAGAGCCAATCCCTTGATATGTGCCTGAGTCAAGCGTCAGTAACTGTCACGGCATTCTGTCGAGCTGAGGTGATTTTACCATCGAATGTGACCAGGGTCGCGCCACGTTTCGCAGGCTTGTTACCTAAGGAACTTGATCTTCCCTTCTTGGCAGCGAAAAGCGACGAATGTGCGCCGGGAGGGCAAACCAATCAATATTGATCATCGTCCTGGTAGGCGCTCGGTCCCAATATTTGGCTGCGAGTTATAAGATACGTTATCCTTCCCGACGCTGTTGTTCACGCGGACCTTTTTTTGCCACCTTCCTAGTGGTAATTTGGAATGGTTAGCGACTCGGATGCCGATTTGGCCGTCGAGAGTAGCTCGCCAAGATCCCAATTTCACGAGGTGATTATTCTGAACGAACGCCGTCGCCTGTCTTTGCAAGAGATCGACAATGCGCGCTTTTCGTAGGATGGCTCTTCTTGGCTCTTCTTCTCTCTCATTCATTTTTCTCCTAGCTGGATCCATGCCAAGATATGCTTCGTTACAGGTGCTGGTTTCTTTACCGTTGCGCAAGTTCATTCGTACATTTACTCCCGTGGGATACTAGTACACTGAAATCCTCTCCTATAGCTATGATATATTTGCTATTAGCATTGTCGTCTCGATGTTGGGGTATGTGTACGGGAATGAAAATGGTAGAGCGAGCTTCTCTTCCTCTGTCTTCTTCTGTGCACTCTAATGTCGTCCTTGCAGGTGACCTCAGTCCGTGGCAGTCAACGGGTCTTAAAGTTGCCACCCCAGTTGGCAACTTGGTTGGCCAAGTAGTGTTTGGTTACCTGGCGGATGCCATTGGTCGTAAACGGATGTGTGAGTGGTCAACTAGTGGCCTGCCTGACTCATTTCCCAATTATTCAACCAAAGACGGTGTTGAGCTCGTCCTTATGATAACCGGCACATTTGGCCAAGCCCTTGCCGGTGCCGGGAGGGCTGTTGATCTCATCACCATTCTCATTCTCTGGCGTTTTGTCGTAAGCACTTCGACATTCTTTTTGGAGCTTTCGTGATCATGTTGTGAATCTACTAGATGGGGATCGGGTGTGGAGGTGACTACCCTCTAGGTGCCATCATCATGTCTGAGTTTGCTCCAACTCGAACACGCGGCCGTCTCATGACTGCGGTCTTCGCTTGTCAAGGCTGGGGTCAACTCGGTGCGCTCTTGAGCTATTCCAGATGTTAACTTTTAACGACCCACCTATCAGCTGCTGGTCTTGTCGGGCTAGTCGTTGTAGTTGCTTATAGAAGTGCCATTCTCGACGCCGGTTACCCCGCCACATATTCCATTGACTGTACCTGGCGTCTCCTCGTTGGCTTTGGATGCGTTCCTGGATTAATTGCGTTTTACTTCCGCTTCACCATTCCTGAGACGCCTCGTTTCACCATGGATATTGAGCGCAATATCACTCGAGCCACTCGTGACATCAACTACATCCTGTCAGCCGGCCGACATCCTGTAGACAAGGACAAGGACAAGGCTGGGCTCGGGGAAGAATTCGTTACGGTACCTCGCGCATCTCTTGCGGACTTTATCGCATATTTCTCCAAATGGAACAACCTGAAAGTTCTCATCGGTACAGCTTACTCCTGGTTCGCACTCGACGTGAGTTCACTTCGAGTCTTGGTTGCATGCATGTCTTGATACATATCCAGATTCCCTTCTACAGTCTTACCCTTAATAGTTCCGCCATTTTGACGTACAGCAACTTTGGTAAAATCCATGGCAATAGTTCAAACGACGTCTACGAGAGTCTCTTCAGAATCTGCTGTGGGAACTCAGTATTGACCGTCGCTGGATTCCTCCCTGGATTCTGGGTGTCTTTCTTCCTTATTGATTCATGGGGTCGCAAGCCGATTCAAGTCATGGGCTTCGCTGTTCTGACCGTTCTCTTTTTGGTCATGGGTACGTTTTATGTTGTATGTCTCCGTCAATGTGTTCATCCCGCTTCATAGCCTTTGCATTCATACCCCTCAATTCCACGGGTCCGGGACAGCATGCTTTTATCTTCCTGTACTGTCTCGCCAATTTCTTCCTGAATTTCGGTCCGAACACGACCACGTTTATCGTTCCCGGAGAAGCCTTTCCCACGCGTTACCGCTCCACCGCACACGGTATTTCCGCAGCATGCGGCAAGGTCGGCGCGATTGTTGCACAGCTCGCGCTTGGCCGGCCGTTGTTGAACAACGTCAAAGATTTGCAGATCATGTAAGTATGGTCATCGCTGTCCTATGCGTCCCTTCTGAAACAGTTGCGCTCCGCAATCCAGCCTGGAGGTGCTATCCTTCATCATGTTCACCGGCACGTTGTCCACGATGCTCATCCCAGAGACGAAGCAAAAAACGCTCGAATCTATCTCCAATGAGTCCCAGGAGTCGTACATCACTGGTACGATCGAAAGAGGAATTCCGGTAAATCCTTGACGAAAAAAGTGGTCTGGTGCGTTCCACGGTGATTCAATGCCCCATGTTCGTGATTTGTTGGTGTAAGTGGTGGGCTTTACCCATTCTATGTAAGGTAGTCGTATTTGTACATTTTAACTTGCACTCCCCTTTAAAAGGTTGAGATCCCCTTGTATGCGCCCTCTTAGTTATACCAGACTCATCATGCATGCCACGTGTACAAATAGTCTCATTGGATGTATATAGTTTCCAGGCTGTTGGTCGAGATTTGCATAGTAACCATGACGTTTGATCGAGGACCGAGAACGAACCACAAATAGACGATGTCTATCCATTCTGACAATTTATGTACATAGTGTGACACTACAAGTTACAAGTCCTCCCCTGTGGCGCGTTAGAGGTAGGTAATTTCATGGGGTATGTGAATCACTGTCCTACGAGCTGGCGCATGACAAGAATCTCTTCAGCGGTCAGCTGGTCGACGTTGGCAGCAAAGTTGTTGACATTTCCTGCCGCGCAGTCTTTGAAAAATGTGACAATATGCTCCTGCATGTCGTCGGCGTCAGCGTCATCCCTCTGATAGGTAGCTCATTTTACCTTCATATCGATCTGGGATATGGGATCATTCTTGAGGTCTTCGTCATCGCTCTCGTCAAAGATGTCATCGTTGTCGAAATTGGCGCCACGTGGACCAAGCATCTCGGAGAGGAAGGCAAACTCCTCCTCTTTGAATCCTTGGTGTTGCTGCTCTTCCTCTGTCCATTCTTCGTCCTCATCGTCGGTGTCGACAAAGCCCTCTCCACCAGGGAAGGAGACTGATTCAGATTTCGAACGGAGGTCATGTACCAGCAACTTGAGTACTTTGACGGGGAACGTCACGGACGTGAACTCGTGAGGAGCTATAGAAACGGGAAAATGGTAGATGAGAACCGCGCTCTAAGCAAGGCACTCCCAAAGCAAGACAAAACTACAGAATGCTAGAAACTACACGCACTTGTTTTTGTCCGGGATCTCGTCATAATGACTGCCGCGGCAGGATCACAATGAATGATCGTCAAAACCTAACCCATGATCTGGCACCAGACAAAGCAAACGCACTCACCGTTCTTTGTCTCAGGCTTAATGATGATGTCCCCTTTAACCAACAAATTCTGCAAAGTGGGGCGGCTAGACGTGTAAAGCTGAGAGAGCGTAAGAGTGCTAATCCTCGTCGGCCAGAAACCTTGGAAAGTCTCCGCGTTCTCGCACCACGTCTGAATTAGGATATCGAGGGCGGTCCGACCTTGCGCGCTTGTCGATTCCAGCATGCCCAACACTGTGTCCGCCTGGTTGTGGATCAAGAACACAAACGGGATGACTAGACTCTGCAGGAACGTGGCCGTCTTGGCTATGAGCATTCGCTCCACCATTGCGTGGAGGAGTTCGGGGAGCACAGGGAGCACAGAATCACCCGCTCGACGCAGGACGTGGATAATGAGGTCACCGATAACGAGACCGCCTGACTCATCTTCATTCCGTAGGAGTTTAGCGATCAGCTTCAGGATGTGGCCGAGGCCGGACTGTCCAGAGGGATCGTGCCATGATAGAACTTGAGAACAATCTTTCCGGACAATCAGCGTGAGACAGACGACACCATTCTGTATGGATTGTGAATGACTTGCTGGCAGATCATGTTAGGAGTCACACACCTGCAACACATCTCTGTCCTCTGCATTTTTGACACATTCAAACAGATTAGGGGCGAGGAGTGCAAAGAATCCATCTCCGAGACCGCTTTCTGGAGCGCCGCGGACGAGACTCGAAACGAGATCAATTGCTGAACTTGCAATCCAGGTTTCCTCAGACTTTGCCGTCGTAATCGAGGTGCAGAGAGTTGGCAAGGCTTGTTTTACGACGGTCTCGTACACACCAGGAGCAGACGATTTCGCGAGTGAGGCGAGGATATCAGTGAAAATCGAAAGAAAGATGGGATCTAATGATGATCTTGTCAGTTCTCAAGTTGTCCACATATTTTTTTAGCTGCGTACCTTTGTTGTTCTTTGTCCACACTTCCAGGGTTGCGAGCACAAGCGAGTTCGCCAAGTCGGTTGTAAGCCACGATGCCTTGTCGACATCAAGCACAACCGACATTGTGCTCAGAACTAAAGAGAGCGTGTCTTCCGTAGTTAGAAGCAGGAAAGGCCCAAGGTCCTGGGCGATTCTCGCCACGTATGGCTTCAAAGCAGAATCCTCGGCTCCCTGACAAAAGCTTGAAAGATCCACGTGAGCTTAACAAGTAATCGAACACAGAAACCGGATTACTTGTGTACTGCTTTCACAGCGGAGACCTTGACTGGGATGCTGGCAGAATTGGATTCAATCACGTGCATCGCTACCTCAAGATACTGCCCAGCCATCTGCAGGGGTAACACCTTGGCGAACTGACTCGCGAAAACAAACCCTCTGCCTTGCAAGAAAGGGAACTCTTGCAGATAACATGAGCCAGAAGAAAAGAAGATTAATACACCTCTACTGACCGGTTAGGTGGAGAAGGGAAGGTATGACGTGAGCAAGCAGGTGCTCAACATCGAGGGGTTTTGGACGGCCAGAATCTTGCTCGTCTTCAATGCAGTCGAGAATGTCCTCTGCTTGAGAACCAATGGCCGCGAGGCCGGCTTCCAAAGGCTTCCACCTGTCCTCATGAGTTAGTCAATTATCCGATCACTGATAAAGTAGACTTGCCAAGATAGCACGCCTGCTTCTCGAGCGGTTTGACATAAGCCTAAGATTTGTTGCAGATTGTCCTGGAACGTGACGCAAACTTCCGCTGGTGAGCGACCCAAAATAGTCTGCATACAGATCATCGCCTCAGCTGAGTGGATAAAGAGGTGGTCTCGTACGTTCAACAACCCAAATCCGGCGACCCGAACGCCATAAGTTTCTGTTTCATCCTCCTCTTGAGCAACGAAGGCGTTTGCATTGGTTGCCCAAGTATCTTCCTGCATGAATCCTGTCAGCGCTGATACCATTACTGAAAAAATAGAAAGTACGCACGTCTTCTGTAGTCATTTGAGCGAATCGAAAGACCACACCAGCTAGATTAGTGAGGTTTTGGTTTTGGTTTTTGGGGTCAAGCCATTGTTTAGCCCTTCCTCCACGCACGATATTGGAGACGAGATCGAACAAGGGACAGATAAGATGCGGGAGTTCGACAGCCTCGTCTTCAGTTGACCCAGGTACCGATTCAGTGGCGTTGATATAGTAGGTCTCGTACGCAGAGAAGATGCTCTGGAGATGGACGAGCGAAGAGTCTAAGAATGATTCAACGTAGGGCTTCAATCCGCGAGGGAATGCGGTATTTATAACGTCTAATGCCTACAAAATATGAACACACGTTAGTGATTACATGCTTCCATACTCGTCTATGGGCTCACTTTGAAGACCTGAATCCGGACAGTCAAACCATCCCAAGTGGGCTGATTCAGCATATCATTTATGGGGTACCTTAGGATTTCCCTGAATGTGTCGAGCCAAACGTGAAGAATGTTCTCTGTGGCCTCCTTCGCAGCTTGGGGATGTTGCTCCTTCACCATATAGAGCGCAGTAACACACTGACAGAAGACAGAGATACTCCGCGAACGAGTCAACGGGCTGTGTTGCTGAAGGGATCTTGAGTAATGCAAAATTTAGGTCACAGATACGAATTTACCTGTGCGTCATTCAGAATGACAAGGAGAACTGGGAGTAATTGACGAAGAACAGGTAGAATTTGATCTTCTGTGAGATCCGACTTAATGAACTCGGTCAATACTTGCATTGCACCATGGACAGAGTTGGGAGAATTGGACGAGATCAGTTCGATTAGGCCATTGAGCAGGTCGGGGTATTCATCTGGCCAGTCACAGGATGCGATCGAGGATAACAGGTGGGCCTGCATAGGGCGTCAGATCCGTGACCAGACAAAGCGCCGCAGCTACGAACACTGAGTGATCTTATTTTGCGATCCGGATCGGAAAGCCCATTGAAGACAGCTTGACGGATCTGAACCTTTGTCTGCAGGAACGTCAATCGATATCGGATGCAAGGAAAATAGATCCACCTCAACGGGTGGCGCATTTCCCCTGAACTGGGGGAAATAAGGAGACCATCGCTCGGTCACGTATTTTCTGAGGATGATGCTCGCAGAGTATAAAATGCGCAACTGTCAGGCGCGGTCTTGGGAATGAAGGGACAAAGAACTTATTTGTCTCAGAGAAAGATCCGCGTCTTGGGTCAATGCGAGCTGAGAGAGCGCCAAACCCGCCTCTAAAACGCGTCAAAGATGCCATCAGATTACAGTGGTGTGGCGTGTCGAGGGGACTTGCCTGGGTGTTGGAGTACCTCGGAGAGCTTGAGCTCTGCTGAAATCCTGATGTTGGTATCGGTGCTGAGAGTATCCGTCAACAATTGCTGCATGTTCACTGTCGCCATTGTCAATGAGCCGTTCGTCTTGGTCAATGTTCGCTCGCTCACGTGCAGGACGCGTTCACGGCGGCAATTGCCGCGAGCAAACTCAGTGAAGGCCTCCAGCGCAAATTCAATTCCGCTCGGACTCCTCCTTCCTTGCTACCACCATCATTGGAGCCTGAGCTCTTGCGATACCGCCACAGATCGTGATGGCTCCCAGGAAACAGGTACAGTCCCAGGCGGCCGGGGTCGCACAACCGCCGGGCGATAACGTCAAGAAGCGCAGAGCCTCCGCCCGTGTTGCTAACTCAACCTCGAAGAAGAGGAAGCGTGTCTCGGATAAGCCCGATGAAGCTGAGAACTCTCAGGTTGACCAAGCCAAAGCCAAGAGGCCCAGATGGGGTCGAGTCGTAGGCAGGCTCGCTGGCCTCATGGAGATGCCCATGGATATCTTATTTGAGGTGCGCCCCTGACCATTATTCTTAGTGTGTGCTCCTCCGACCCTTGTGTATTAGATATTTGGACATCTCATGCCATTGGATGTGTTGCGTCTTGCACGCACCACAAAGCAATTTAGACAGTTGCTCATGCATCGTTCTTCCGCATCGATTTGGATAGCCGCCCGCACAAACGTGCCCGACTTGCCAGACTGTCCCCCTTACTTGAGCGAGCCCCAATTCGCAAATCTCGTTTTTGATACACATTGTCATGTTAGATTTGCACCTTCTTTCTCTCGCATCGGGGCCCCTGACCACATGCCAGGAATGCTTGTCACCGAACATCCGATCAATTGACTGGCGGATTGGGCGGCGTATCTGTTCTAAATGCGCCAAGGAGTGGTAGGTATCATATTATCCGTCTGCATATAGTCACCCACCTCGGTGTTGCAGCATGGTAGAAGATTACTCGCTCTTTGTTGGCGAACCAGTGTATAAAGCGGTTCCTAGTAAATACGGCAGTGAGTGGTTACACATCCGCGTTCCTTCGTGCTCACCAAGCCTTTCCCAGAACGAGGGCGTCCGTCCTACTATTCCAAAGACCTACATGAATTTCAGACGAAGAAGGCATCTTTTACTGACCCCGAGGAACGTAGCAAGTTCGTGAAGGAACGTCAAGAGTTGGTCTTTCAGATGGAAAAGGTAACGTAAGTTTTACCCGGTTAGTGAGATTATTGTTGACGAACATCTAACAGCACGGTGCCCTACTCGAAGCTTGGGCCTCCAACCAGGCAAAGGATCGCTCGGAGCAACTCGACGACCTGCGGCGCGAAAGAAAGGAAGCGTGAGTCACCTTCGCAGATGTTTGAAGAGCGAGCTAAACAGGTCATGTAGGATTATCGAGAAGCTAACAGAACTTGGTTGGGGACCTGAGATTGAGCAGATCCCCGATCGTGACGATTTAACTCATCACAGACTCGTCAAGCAGCCAACTCGGTTGACGCATCGTAGTAGGTTACATCCCGCTTTCGGCGTCATGGTACTCATTCACTTCAGTTTGGGCCAATATCCAGGACGAGATGGTCGGCTACATGGAACAGATGAAAACTCAACGCATCGAGCGCGAACGCAAAGCTCTGGTCATTTCACGCAAGAGAATTGCGATATCCATACTTCGCACATACAAGATCGCGCATCTCCCCTTAACCGATGTCATGCCTGAACCGATGGATTTTTGTGCCATCTCTCAGGTTTTTGAAATCCTTGAACTTCCCACGGAGACGCAAGTCACTGAAGACACATTTGCCCCAATTGTGGAGAAGATGGATGAACTGATTGGCGAATGGCGTACTCGAATTCTTGGATCAGTCATCCAGAAGGTCAAGGATTCACTGTATTCGCACAAGCCCCGAGTCAAGAGTGAACCCGCTGATTCCACATTGATGGATAATGCAGGGAGTTCGTCCTCCGCGGACCCAATGGACAAAGGGAAGGCTAAAGCTGTCGAACCTTCCATTCCAGATAACTCTCGTATCATTCAAGATCTTTCGTTGGCCACAACTGTCTTCAATTGCAAGTGCTGCAACCCTCGATTTGGTATCTTCCATGGTCTCTACAACGCTGATTCCAGCTCTGACACCGACTCTACCTCGTCAGAAGATGACTTTTTCGATCCTTGGGGCTTCGGTTTGGGCCCTCGCCGCTCGCGCCCGAGGTCCAATCCGCTTTTCTTTCCCAAGGCTCTGGGGCACCACTGCCTGACGAAGCAGCATGGGTTCAACTGGGATAACCCCAGTGGGGATCCTACTAAGCAATACGATTACCCGATGGGCAACCGTACTCGGTGGGCCGGTCACCTCCTTCAGGTGGATGACAAGGCTGGCAAGATGGCCGCGAGTGTTATTTCGACATATGGCATGGATCCCGAGACGACGACGGCTGTAGAGATGGATCAAATGGATCATCAGTTGGCCTGTCTCGAATGCCTTGAGTGGTCAGATGATGAGTGGGACCAAGCTGACGCACCGGTCTTTGGTTGGCGCGCGGCAGTAAGCTCCGTTTGACCCTCTGTTGTTCCTAGATTGATGCTTGACCAGGTCGCTCACAATTGTCGTTCCCACCCTGGAAAAACAAACATCGAATGGAAGTTGATCGACGATGAACTCGAGGAAGATGTCGTCGATGTCGATGAAGAGAACAGGGCCGACCAAGCCATTATTTCAACCCTTCTCTTACATGGCTTAGTGCCGGATGAAATATACGCTGGTCCCCCCGAAGAAGTGGTCTGGCTCTGTGTACACTGTCTGGATCTTCCGAACGAAGTAGAGTGTATGGAGCTTTCAAAGATGAAGGATCATCTGAACTTAACGTATGCTGGCATTATTCATCCAGCTTGTACACGAGGGTTTGACGCATATTCCAGGCATTCTATCTCAGAGCCGCAGGAAAATCAAGACTATTATAAAGACTACGAGGCTCCTCAGGGTCGCAAAGCGCGCATTCCCCATCTGAAAATCACCCTCACCATGGACAGACCAGACGACGTTCCTGCGCCCGGTGAAAGACACATCCATGACCCATGGTGCTTTGGGTTCTCGGAGGACGAATTCGAAGATGACTATTACGGTGATTACGGTGATGATTTCTTCTTCTATTGAAGTGGTCTCCTTGCAGTTCGTTGTAAATTATGTTCCTGATATTTTGGTACCGTACCTTGCCCTGTTATGCTACAGAAATCTTGTTATTGGGTATACGATAGCATGATTGCACATAATGCACATTATTCAATCGAAATACTGAGACGGGTTCCGACAAATCACCGAAAGTCTAAATAACTAACTCGCCTTCGACACCACCCTTGTCAAGACCTAATCGTGGAAGAATTGCCTCGTAACGATCCCGATCTAAACCCTTGAGATATCGGAGAACCTTCGCTCGGTCATGAACGAGTTGGCGCAAGGCTCTCCGGTTTGCTACGTCCTTCCGGAACTTGAGCAAATGTGACCACAAATTGCGGATCTGGAATGTCAGTAGTGCGGCTGTTAGACAAGTGAGTGAACATTGGCAATGGGATGCTGGACTCAGACACATACCTTGTACCTCTGGCCGACCTGTGTCATTTGGTTGTTGGGGGGTCGAAAACGCGGCAATGATGCGCCTGCGATTCTCATAGGCGAGACCTTTCGCGTTCGCGTTCCTGAGATCTGCCAGTCGGGCGAACATGTTAGCCTTTTGCAGCTCTTCTTGCATGGCCGCTTTCGTGCGCTCCACCGTATCCTCGTCGAATGTGGTTACACCCCTCTCCACCGTCAAAGCAGGCAGAACTTCAAAAAGCAGTTTCTTCTCCTCCCCTCCCTCTATCCCAAAGTTCAAATGCGCGGGAATCTTTACATCCCTTTCAGAAAGATGAGAAACCTGAGGTTCCAAGTCCTGAGAGTAGACAGCCTCTGGAGTCAATGTGGTCTTTTGAAGGTCGCATCCTATCCACTTGTCTTCTTTGTTGTATTCGGAGCCAAGGACGACGTAGAGACGACTTGCGTCCTTGGCGTGTTTACGATCTACCTTGGCCTGTAGCTTCGAAACTGTTTTCTTTTGAGCTTGGGGTTTGGCACGACGAATGACGGAGGTGTGTAGCTCTGCCCGGCTCGAGGACGCGAGACAGCGTGAAGCTAGACGCGAAATAAGGACGTATTTCATGCAAGTGACTCACAATGGCATACCTTGCGTGATACACGACCTGAACATGGAACGGCGCTGGTCAAGGTCGTGACGAGTGGACCAAAACTTGTGATTTCTTCGGAGTGGTCTATTTCCGTGGGAAAGGAAGTAGCCGAGGATATAAAGAACCCATGCGCGTTTTTTTTTTTTCTTCTCAAGGGAGAATGCCACGCTGCGCGATGTAGACCACCCCACCGTCGATGACAGTGCCAGTGACTTCGCATTGCAAGTCCTGATCTCTCGAGAAGATACACCAGCTTAGGAAGTGTCGTTTCGACGTTTTTGCAGGATACGGCATGTCGACATCAGCCTGGAACATACTTCGCTGATTTCTTACTATTTAGTTCCATGTACCTCTTAGAATATGCCAACCATGGTTGTGTGCCCATCTGTGTTTGTGTGCTCGTAAGCTTCTGTGTCCAGTTGGACTTGCTCTCTGTATGCTAAGGAAAGATCGAGATACACCAATCTCCTTCCACGCCATCATGCTCAGATACAGTGAAGTAAGTATTGCCCAATTGTACATTCTATGATTCAGGATATGCCTATTCAACGTTTAGGCAAGGTTACATTCCTTCTCCACCTCCGCAAGCAATTTCTCCCACTTCCCATCGTGCAAGGAAGCAATCCTCTCCCACTCGTCACCCCGATAAACCCTCTTGAACCAAAGAGAACGAGCTGCAAGAAGAATGTCTGCGTAGGAAAAGGTATCCCCCATCACCCATTTGCCTTCAACCTTGTCGTACCATGTCTTGGCAGAATCATAAAAACTCTTCTCAATGATTTCCCAGTGAGCCTCGCGCGTTGGGCCTTCGGGGGACCATGCGTCAACGTTCTCTCCATGGGTCACTTGTCTGGTAGCGATGAAGTATTCCCGACTGCGCTCATTCAGAATCTCTGAACTGCGCAAGATACTAAATCTGAAAGAAGCTCCTTCCAGTGCTCTCAACGCGGGCTCAAAGGCGGCGATCAGGCCTTTGGTGCCGTTGGGGAAAACGGGCTTCTCTGGGTAGGTCTTGTCGAGGTATTCAGCGATCACCCACGAATCGGTGATGAGGGCACCGGTGTTGGGGTCGCTGAGAACAGGTACAGTATACTGCTCGCTCCCATCTTGGCGCTTGCATGGTGAGGCGCCTATTTCTTTGAATTTGGGAGCGATGTCGGGATACTCGATCCAGACAGTCTCGAACGGAAGGTTCTTGTAGCCCAAAACGAATCTGGAACATTCATTGAATGGACACAACACAATGGGGTGGTGCGCTCCCACCTTGGCTTTGCAGGGTTAGGCGTCCAATTGTTACCAGGGAGCTTGGAGGGGATGTCATAGAGGACTAGTGGTAACATTGTGGAATGTCTGACCTACTCCGAGTCATCCTCACACCTTTTATCTGGTGGGTAGCCTCATTCCAACTGAGTCATCGACATTTTCTGTATCAGCAGCACCGCAGCACCCGCTCTGATCGTCTGATGGTGTCATTTCTGCTTCGACTTTGCGAAGGACGCGGAATTGGACAACTGGACCGGTAACCAATTCCCTTCCCTATCATGTCGTCATAGTCTCTATTGCATGTAGTCCACTCTTTAAGTCCTCACTGTGACACAGCGTCGCACATGAGAGGCCTTCGTTGTCAGGGGTTGATTCTGACCGATTTGGTATTGTGGGAAAGCATCACCTTTCCCTTGAGTCGGGTTTCTGAGTGAACATATAACTCCACTACACCATGGTGTCGACAAAGAAACGGGCAGCGGCGTCCTCGCCCAAGACTCGCTCTTCCTCTTCCAAGGACATATCCCTCAAAAAAGTCAAGGGAGAGAACTTTTATCGCAATGCAAAACAAGTCGCCCGAGCCAAGATGCTCACGGGCGGAAAGGCAGTCCGGGACAAGGATGGAAACATCATCAAGGCTGCTGCTTTCCAGAGCGGAGAAAGCGAAGCCAAACCTGGTCGTGTGCAGCCCGATCGGCGGTGGTTTGGTGCGTATTCGAGTGCCGGAATGTTTTCTGATCGGATTGCTGAGAACGAATGGATAAAAATTATCAGGCAATACGAGAGTGATATCTCAAACTGCGCTCGATCACTTTAGGACGAGTCTGTCCACCAAGAAGAATGACCCGTATTCCGTCCTATTGCGCCGCAACAAACTCCCCATGGCACTTTTGGATGACGCTGCCAACCCAAATATTCGCAAGGTGAGGTTTCGCCATGGTTCATCCACACGTTTTGACCTCATTTATATCTAGCGGTCACATATCGTGGAAACCGAGCCATTCAGTGAAACATTCGGTCCTAAAGCTCAGCGAAAGCGACCAAGGCTGAACGTCGGAACATTTGAGGAGCTTGGCAAAGTTGGTGCAGCAGCAGCAGAACGGACTGAAGACCTCGCAGAGGGATTGTCAGGTATCACGGTCGTTATCCACGTCTTATTTTCTTCGTTGACAAGACTTTAGCAGATCCACAACAAATTCTTGTCGGGGATTTCCAACCAGTGCATGCCGATTATATCGAGCCAATCTATGCAAAAGGGACCTCGCGGCGCATATATGGCGAGCTGTACAAGGTGATAGACTCTTCGGACGTCATCTTGCACATATTGGATGCGCGTGATCCACTCGGGACCATGTGCGAATCAGTATTGGAGTATTTGAAGAAGGAGAAGGCACACAAGCAAGTTGTCTTGGTTATCAACAAGTGCGATTTGGTACCTAATTGGGTAACCGTAAGTATTTGCCTGCGTGACATTCACTCGAAGTATGAATCCTTTGCTAATAGGCACGATACATACAACACCTGACCCCAAGATACCCTACAATCGCCTTCCATGCATCAAAGAATCACTCCTTCGGAAAGGGTTCCCTCATTCAACTCCTTCGCCAGTTTTCACAGCTACACTCCGATAAGAAACAAATCTCCGTAGGCTTCGTCGGATACCCCAACGTCGGCAAAAGCAGTGTGATAAATACCCTCAAAAGTGGCAAGGTTTGTCGCGTCGCACCGGTTCCGGGAGAAACTAAGGTTTGTCATTCCCTCTCAGTACCGTAGATAAAGGTCTCATTCTTGTCTTCGCTTTAGGTCTGGCAATACATCACACTAACTCGACGGATCTATCTCATCGACTGTCCTGGGGTTGTACCCACATCCGCGCACGATTCTCAAACCTCGACAGTTCTCAAGGGTGTAGTGCGCGTCGAGGCCTTACCCACGCCTTCCGAACATATACCCGCACTAATGGAGCGCGTAAAACCGCTCTATCTCTCCCGAACGTATAATATTCCCCTTCCTGATCCGAAAAATCCGACGCAGGGATGGGACCCTGAAGAGTTCTTGAACGTGCTAGCGAAGATGAAGGGGCGACTTCTGAAAGGGGGAGAACCTGACGTGGATGGCGTTGCCAAAATCATACTTACCGACTGGGTCCGAGGCCGAATACCATTTTTTGTTCCGCCTCCTGAACGACCCGAGGAGCTTAACACGGCCGAAGCGAAACTAAAGGCTAAAGGCAAGGCCAAGGCAGCGGCGGAAGAAAAGGAGGTTGTGAGTGTCAAACAAAACCTCAACTCAATCATACAGAAGAACACCTTCCTCGCTGAGGATATCAGACCATTGGAAGATGAAGCCGAAGCCGACGATGAGGCTTTATCGGACACCGGTTCCTCCGATGAGGGACATGGGTCGGAGCACACATCCGATGCTGATGCCGACATGGGGCTGTCATGGAATGATGTGTTCGAAGAGGAAGGTCACCGAAATACGGATAATAATGTCTCCAATGCAGTCATGCAATCTACTAAAGGTAGGATGTCCTGCGACGTGCCGTTATTATTGGTCGATCTCACCTTCTGGTAGGGGATGTGGAGTCGGATGCGCCTGCCAAGAAAGAGCCTCGAATGAAAACTGGCAAAGTACTTCACCCCTTATCGCGCGTTTCCCTGATGTTCACATGTGTTGTAGAAAAGAGCCGAGAACTTTTACACGAACGCGAACGTGAAGAACAAACATCGTGGCAAGGCGGCATTACTGAAGTCATTACCGGTCGGCAAGCAACGCGAGGGTTGGAAGCGTCGCTGATCGGTGCTACTGTACTATTTTGGACCTCATGTGAATCAGACTGCGGTGCGAGCAAAGCTCATAGCTGTGATATACACAAATGATGTAACGCCAAAATCGCATGTCGTTGAGGACACAGGCTTGTGAACGTTTCATGAGCAACTTTAACTGCACTTGGTACGTCGATAATCAGTTTCCCACGGTGATTGCGTGCTCCCTATAAGGCTGATCGCGGCGGGAATCGCGTCTTTGCTCTCTCAACCATGTCCGTCACCAAAGTTCACGCGCGCCAGGTAGGTCCAACCTGTATATATGCTGCATCAAGTGCTTCACTGGGGCACTGTCACTCAGATCTTCGATTCTCGCGGAAACCCCACTGTCGAGGTCGACCTCTACACTGAGAAAGGTGATCACCTCCACACAGGTATAGATCGAACCAATTTTCTGAATTTAATAGGTCGTTTCCGTGCCGCTGTACCCTCTGGTGCATCCACCGGCATTCACGAGGCCCTCGAGCTTCGTGATGGTGACAAAGCCAACTACGTCGGAAAGGGCGAGTCGAACTCATCCTAGGTTCCCAAATGACGCCGTCAACCCCTGTTCGAACAGGTGTTAGCAAGGCTGTTGCAAATGTTAACGACGCCCTCGGCCCTGCGTTGATCAAGTCTGGCCTCAAGGTTACTCAACAAAAGGAGATCGATGATTTCCTGATCAAAGAAGACGGTACCCCCAACAAGGGCAAGTACGGTGCTAACGCTATCCTTGGTATCTCTATCGCAATCGTCGAGGCTGGCGCCGCCGAGAAGGGTGTTCCCGTGTACCAACACTTGGCCGAGCTTGCCGGCGTCAAGCCCCCCTATGTGCTCCCCTGCCCGGCTTTCAATGTTATTAACGGCGGCTCGCATGCTGGTAACAAGCTCGCATTCCAGGAATTCATGCTCCTTCCAACCGGCGCTGAAAGTTTCACTGAGGCCATGAAGATCGGTACGGAAACATACCACACCTTGAAGAAGGTTATCAGTGCCAAATACGGTATTGACGGTTAGTAGAGTGTGCGAATTATTTTGATCTTTGCTGACCTGTCTTGTCTCTGGTAGCTGTCAACGTTGGTGACGAAGGAGGATTCGCCCCTAACGTTGGTGGTGCTGAGGAATCACTCGAACTTCTAAGCGAGGCCATCAAGAAGGCGGGCTACGAGGGCAAAATCAAGATTGCTCTCGATGTTGCCTCGTCAGAGTTCTACAAGGATGGCAAATACGATCTCGACTTTAAGAACCCCAACTCCGACCCCCAGCAGTGGATATCCGGGACTGAACTCGCCGACTTGTACCTCAGCTACGTTGACAAGTACCCCATTGTTTCTATCGAAGATCCTTTCGACCAAGACGACTGGGAGGCGTGGACTCACTTCACGAAGCGGAGCAAACTCCAGATCGTTGGTGATGACTTGACCGTCACCAACCCTCTCCGCATCAGGACTGCTATTGAGAAGAAGGCTTGCAATGGTTTGCTTCTCAAGGTTGGCAATCCATTGGTTCGGACGGCGGGGCATCACTGACTGTTTGCTTCATCAGATTAACCAGATCGGCACCATTTCCGAGTCCATTCAGGCGTACGTTTCACTTGTCTCTTGTATGCTATATATGTTTATCGCATTTTCAGTGCGCAGCTTTCCCAGTCCGACGGATGGGGCGTCATGGTCTCTCACCGCAGTGGTGAGACCGAGAACACCATCATTGCTGACCTCGTCGTTGCCCTCGGTACTGGTCAGATCAAGACCGGCGCACCGGCACGGAGCGAACGTGTCGCTAAATATAACGCATTGTTGCGCATCGAGTAAGCTCAACACGCGCACTTATTATTATTATGCTTATCTGCCTTGCAGGGATGAACTCCAGGGAACGGGGGTGACTTTCGCTGGAGACAAGGGGCTGTCTGTTGGCACGGAAGCTCCCGCGCTCCTTAAAAAGTGAGAGACTGAACCCCGAATGTGGGTAGTCCCTCCGAATACTGGGAGAAGCTTTGAGCGACTATGTTGTACGATCCACTACATAGACATGTGTGCTGTGCTTGTTGTATACTGACAAATTTCAGTCTTGAAGTGAATGCAAACGTGCGCAATGATTTGTGAACTTTGCTAGAACGTGCCAGATAAGATCACGTGCTATTTCCTGTTACGCGCTCCGTCCGCGTCGTGCTCAATTGTCTGACGGGCGGCGTGTCAGCTTTCAAGGTGCAGTGCCTTTGTCCTGTGCATGACTACGAACGCCCCCAGTGACTAACTCTTTTTATCCGCCTATAAGTGATTCTCTTTGCCCTTGGCAATGTCTTTGGCGTCAGGCGAGATAGCCCGCTCGGCTCGCGCAGCCCTGTTCCCGCGCCATAGCCAAAGGGACTCGTCACGCCACATTGAGCAGCCTATATAAATGCGACACTTCACTTCCTCTCTCTCTCATGTCTACTACATCATCCACCAAGTCCACCCCCTCCTCTCATGACGCGCCGAGCACCCGCGTAAACGAACGCGTTGTTACCAAAGAAGTGCGTGCTCATGAGCATGCTCGTCATCGCACCAAGGAGCGGCGGGAGCATGCGCTTGCGAAGGAGCGCAAGGAGAAGGCTGCCGCTGTGAGGGTGCTGGGACTCAAGGCGACCCATGCCCATGGGGTGAAGCTCGTTCGGAAGCTCAGCATGGAAAGCTGGGACGGGGAGGAGCCCGAGGAGCGCTCGGTCCCTGCAGCTTCGGTCCGGGACGCAGTGCCCGAGCCCACGGCACCGCCGAAGCACAGCACGAGCTCGTTTATGGAGCTGACGCTGGGTGATCTCATCTCGAGGCCGCGCCGACGCAAGGCGAGACGTGAGTGCTCGAGTGTTCGTGGGCGTGTTCTGTCGTTGCTGATCGACGTTGTTGCAGAGCTCGACTTTGAAGTGATTTCCCCGATCCGCGCCGTCATCGCGCTGGACGACGCCGAAGCCGACGAGCCATGGGAATACATCACCCGTGCTAGCTTGAACGATGGGTCTGCCTGGAAGGGCAAATCCTATGCGCAAGCCGTCGCTAGCGCGATGTAGGCCCTGTAAGACCCTACATGGTCTCGGACATAATTTTATTATGGATATCCATTACCCACCTGCCACGATTTGATGACGACTCTCCTTCAGAATTTAGGTACCTATATACAGATAGTATTGCCGGGGTTCGGTTGGTTGTTCCCTAACTCATCGAGCCCCTTATAGTTGTTTCGACAAGTTAGTTAGCGTTAATCTAGATTGCGTTGGTTTCATTGGTCTATATGCCATGTTTGTGAAGTTCCCGAGAACGGCCGAGTATAAGGTGGAGCATTTAAAACAAGCCTAAAACTGCGGAGATCCGATGTCTCAATGTTATCTTTTCAGTTTCAGATCCAACTCTTCAGAACCGGGTTCAATTCACCGATCCTGGAGGGCTGCAGCACCGCGTATAGCAACAATCATATATATTTCAAACATCAAAGTGGAAACAAGGACAAGCGAGTTGAGACAATCATTCATGAGAACCCTGTGCGGATCGAAGGCACAAAGATCGGAAAGGGATGTGCCTATGGAACCTATGTGTAAGTCATCTCTCCCGCGACACTGGCAGAAGAAGGGTACCTCTGTGTTGAAGACATATTCTGAAGAATGAAGATGTCAGGCACTGGACCAAGCGGCCTGACTAAGGTACGTACCACTCAACGGAGTGACGCTAGCATCCGAGAACAGCAAGTACAGGTATTTCAGCGTCTCGCTCTACAAAATTAGAATGCGGTTAGGTGCGCGTATTGGCCTGAGGAACCGGGGGTTTTACCATCAAGAACGTTTCCATCTTGTCCTCTTGTTCGACAGGCACTTGATCCACATTTTTGACACTAGCGAAGCCACCAGTGGCAACGCGGCAATGTTTCTCAATCGCTTGAAAGATGGCCCATCCTTGATCGCGATACAACGTATCGCCTGTTAGGCGAAAAGCGAGGAAAAGAGATTCAACAGTTTCTGGACTGGATAACATACGTCAAAACTTGTGATTTCTGACAAGAGCGAGGAACGCACCGCAAAATGTATCTTGCATCCAGCGACGGCACCGTTCCTGGCCTGTCGACATTGTCAGAGCAGAGATGAGTTTCGACAGTCAACCTCAAAAAGGGTTTCTGCTCACTTAGACCCTTTGATATACCAGTCTGTCCGACCTGACCAATCATCCACATTATCCCCTGGAGTCCGAAAATGTACAATCTCTGCAGAAAGTCCACTACAAAGGTCAGCAGTTAATGCGACGTACAAGCGCAAACGGGAGGAATGGCATACGTCTGGGTATCATGAGTTGTCATGCATGTCTTGACAAGTTCCACGCCCGTGAGCCAATCGCGCTTACCCTGCTCTGAAAGCTCGTGTGACAATGGAGGGACAGAGACACGATCTACGAGCGCTCCAGAAGTAGTTGCGCCTAACATGAGTGAGCCACCCAAGAAACACACAAGATGGTCTTGCTTGGGAACAAGGCGCCAATTCCTATCCAAAGACTCCTAATGAGAATCCGAAGGAAGAGCGTGCTAGTTGTCTACGAACTGTTCGTTCTGATGACCTTGCGGATTGAGTTCGGCAGTATAGACCAGCTTGCCAGAAATGCTCTTTTGTACGAGATGGTCATGGATGCCTGTCATCGCATGGTCGTAGAGCTATTTATCGAGTGAGCACACCATGTGGTTCGTCGGTTAGCACGAACATCCAGGAACTCACTTCGCGGTATACTCCTTCAGTCTGATTCTGGAAACAATTTCTTCACAAAGGTCCATGAGTGTTGATTTTCGAAACTCACAGTCTGAATATACTGTTTTCTGCAAGCGAAAGATCAGCAACTATGATGAATGCAAGACTGGCCAAGAGGCTAACAGTAGATATTCGTAGTACGAATCTCCGCGGGAACCAAGGCGTATAGATGCAGCCCGGTAACGACCACTTTCCGGGCTGACGTTGGAAAAGGATATCAGGTTGGTCTTTCCAAGGTCATCCATGACACGCACTCGATAAAGATGGGTACAAGACCATGTGGAAGTCTCGCTGCTTTGAGGACTGCCATGACCTATCGTAATGGATACAATAGAACCGACTGCAATAGACAGAGTCGTACCTCCTCAACTTTTTCCCAGTAGGTGTCCTCTCCAGTGAGGAGGGAGAGGTAGCGGAATTCGAGTTGCAAGGTTGCCGCCTCCGCGGTACTGACGAGACCATTATTATCGCGGTCAGGCACACCTTCCCGGCGTTGCAGGTTGACCGAGGAAAGCGGGAGGCCCGAAGGCGTCTCGAACACGGGAAGAATACGATCACCAAGTTCTTTCGCTTTCTCGAGGTAAATGGGATCCTCCTCCGAAAGATGGTAAGCAGCCAGCAGCCCACCCAATACACGTATTGTTGTCTATAAATGTAAACATCGCTTTCATGGATTGTGTATTCCGTCAAGTGGTCATCACACGTACCTCGAATGTGCTGAAGTCTGCGTCCCGATCAAAAGACAAATGATTTTGTACCCATTTTCTGGCCCTTTCATATTCGTCTTGCAATCCCATGATAAGCATCGTGTCGATGGAGTCCACGACGGTATACCCGATGCCACCAGCCTTTGTTAGGTTCGAGCCGCTGTGAGATAGTGGGTGATACTCGTCATCACCCATAGCATCTCGCTCTGCAGTGGTCAGTTTTAGAAATCCGTCGAATAGTCACACTTACCGTACGCCAACCAAGCATGCTGTATATGGAGATGAAAAGGAGGTAGACTCGCCGAGAAGCGTACATACTTTGAACGCGTCTACCACCGCATCACGTCTTGGCACGTCCGCCGTGAATGTTGGAACGACTCCGGGTCTGACACCAGGCAGGGGAGTCTCGCTGGTATGAAGTCCTGTAAGCCTGTTCAACGGAAGCTGCCAGACCAATGTCAGACACATAGTACATCGCAGCACGGCCTCACGTGCCTGAAACAGGACGTAGACTGATGCGAGCACGATTAAGCCATAAAATAATTTGAAGGATGGAATACCCCCGGGCGCCTGGTTGGGATGAGACTTAGAAGAGAATAGACACACGGGCACCAGAAAGAGCCTACCTTTGTGGTATCATTCGAATCGGTCGGCGGAGAGGTCAACGATGATTTCCTCTGCCGCATTTGTGAGCCGTCCATGTTGAGCTGGACGGGTTGGAGTATTAGTGGTGCGAATATTAATGCTTCCGTGGTCAGAAAAAGGAAGTTTCGGGTATCAAGGCTTTCCTTTCGCGAGTGATGTTCTCATCCGCAAAGGAAACAATTCAGCGAGCCTGCACCAGGCCTAATTCATGCATTTCAGGCTGCGGATGAGAGCCAACTGCCATTGGCTCTCCTTTGGGCCGAGCGTTAGTGCATTGCCAGCGAGGTTTTTGTGACGTGTAAACCGTTTATGCCAGTGATTGGGTGTTAACGTTCGTCCTTCTGGGCTACACTCGCTGGGGGAGTCACATCAACGTCAATCATTTCTACCTCAAGTACTACATTGAAGTGTATCTTCATCATAAAGCTTAGGCGGATATGATCGGGGTATCGGCAAGTTCCTTCCGGCAAGTCACCTGGAAAGAACAAACACTTCCCTTGCATCGAGTCTTATCATTCGAGCTTGATCAGATCACCATATCTCGTACGTCTCCTTCATATCAAGCTTCATATCCTGCCCAACCCACCCATTCATTCCCATTCCAGCTGCGAATCATCTCTCAATCCAACCATGGCTATCGAATTGACCCCTTTGCCACTGCCTGCCTCCGCGGATCCATCTTACTTTGTCGACTTTGGTCGCGAGGTCAAGGGCGTCAACCCCGGTGACCTCACACCAGCCCAGTTTGCTGAGATCCACGACGCACTTTACAAGGTTAGCCGTCCAATCATCTTGCCACGCCAGCTCCACGTTTTAAATTCGTTTTACCCCACCGCTCCACCAGCATGGTGCCCTCTTGTTCCGCAAGGTTACTCTCACGCCCGAACAACAATATGCTCTCACCAAGGTAACCTATTCTCCTTTCTCCCCATATGGGCTTCTCGCTGTTCGTCATCTCACCACCGCCTTTCAGGCTTTCGATCCGCAATCAGAGAGCTATGGGCATGGCAACAACAAGACTCAATCCACACAGAAGTCCATCCTTCATCCGGACCTCAAGACCATCCCTCGTGTGCCCCAGGTTCAACTTATCGGCAACGGTACGGTGACTAACCACGAAGGTCTCGCTACTGCTGCCCTCAAGCACCCCTCCCATACGACGTTTCACAAAACCCGCGTCTCCGAGGAGGATGAAGCCAAGGGTTATACCCGTTTCTACAGATGGCATATCGATGCAGCTTTATACGACTATAATCCACCTCGCGTGACCACGCTTTATGGCGTAACGGTGCCCAAAGGCGACCACCAGACCGTCAGGTATGACGATGGCACCGGAGATGAGTTGCCAGTGCCCCTCGGTACCACAGCGTTCGTCTCGGGCAAGACCATGTTTGAAATTCTGCCGCCAGAGCTCAAGAGTCTGGCGGTTAGAGCCTCGGTGCGGTATGCGCCACACCCTTACGTCTGGATGGCACCCGCTCGTGCCCTGCCAACCGGTTTGGGAATCGAGAGTGAAGGCCGCGAGCTCCCCACGGGAGAACTCCCCGAGTGGGAAGAGTCCAAGGTCAAGACATTCCCTGTGGTAAGTCGATCCACGGTCAGAAGGAGGGAGCGATCGCTGAAAACACCACTCTGGAAGCTGTGGAAAAACCCGGTTACGGGGGAGCTCCACTTCGAGGTTCACCCGTGCGGCGCCCAGGAACTCATCGTCGAGCCTCTCCCAGCAGGCGCGAATCGTAGTGGCGCCCTATACCCAGTTGGCGTACACATCAAAGATCTCGCAGAAGTCCGCGCGCTGCTCTACAAGATGCAGCGACCGGCCATTGCGCCACAGGTAAGCGGGCCAAATTTGCATGTCCGGTAATGACGTCCCTCATGTCGTTCCACGTCACGAAAAAAAAAGCTTGTGTACCCACACGATTGGCAAGAGAACGACCTCGTCCTCTTTCATAACCGAGGACTCTTGCATACCGTCGTCGGTGCCTTCAAGCCTGACCAAGTCCGCGCCTTCCACCAGTGCAACCTCGCTGCGTCCGATGTCCCCGCAGGTCCAACCAACGATGACGTTCTCAAGTGGGCCTAGATCCGATCAAGTCCGACTCCCTCCTTCCCAACCATCGGGCGTATGGACACGGTTCTTGATGGAAGCCCACGGAATAATTCGTATGACCCTTGAAGTGGATATATTTGTAGGCTATGTTGATGCGGACAAACGATGAACGAAGCTGCCTTTTCCAGTCACACACAGATCATGAATTTGCATTTCAGAGCTGTCCCCCCCGTTGTCGACGTCAACCTGTCAGTGGTGTCGTGGGCGTCCCTGGGACCCATCTGAATCGCATGCCACAGCGATGTCCGATCCCATGCACAAGTGGAAACACGCGCCGTGACACCGTCTGACGGTCTATTTGATTCGAATGGAAGCTGGTTTCGAATTCGTCTTTTGTAATTTCATTCTTCTAGCCCAGTAAGCGGTTCCCCGTAGATCGCGTTGCCTTGGTTGGACCCACGAGCGAATGGGTTTATTTCCGAGCGGTAATGTCCAGAATAAGCTGTATTACAACATTCCAGGTATTGCAGACCGTATCCGATCAAGAAATTGTGGGAGAGCAATCGACTAACCGCCTACGCCCAAGATTAGCTGAAGGGTAAGTACGTGAAGAAAGCTGAAAAACTCGATATCAAGGAGGATCACTGAAAGAAAAATGTCGGCACGTGGAGAAATTACTATGCACATTAAAGGGGGAAAACACGGCTGAGAGGCAGGAAAAGACTAGCCAAACAACATACGCAAGAAGTCATCCAAAAGAAAGAGAATCACAATCAGATGGAGTGACAATGCGAGTCAAACGGACGCAGATGGGTCACACGCACAACAATTGAAGACGATCAACATATTCAAAAAATAGTTAATTATCTATCCCGGGTGATGTCGGATGGGCTGAGAGACCATCGCGCCCCCCCAGCCAGGTCACTGAATAGACACGGCAGATGGGGGAGGCGATGGCGCTGCAGATGGTATATCAGTCGGGTGTTCACCGACCTCTTCCGCTGGGGAAACGACGGGTTCTGGACTCGATACCAAGACTTCGGACTTTGCTCGAGTGTCCCCTTCGTTTCCCCCTTGCTTGTCACGAGCACTGCTAGCGACGTTCTCGTTTGCGACTTCGCTGTTCATTTGATCAGCCTGCCCGGATTCTCGGGCGGCATAAGCCGAGCCTCGGAATGATTGTTTGCCAAGATCACGGGAGAAGCTGCTGTACAAGGAACGGATATCGTGGCCACCTCGTGCTTCGATATCCGTATCAGTTTCGGGTTCGCCGTCGCTTTCATCAATGGCGGTGCGGAGAGAGGAAACGGCAATGTTAGTGTTGTGCATGAATCCGGTACCTGCTGGAGTATGGTATGTCGGGGTAAGAGAGGGAAGAGGGGGCATTGAGTATGTCCGGGGTAGAGGGGGAGGGAGGCCACGTCCTGAAATTCGCGACGCGGCTAAACGAGCCGCCGGGATAGGTGGCGTCGAAGCAGCAGATTTAGTTTTCCGGAGAGGTCGGGTGGCGCGACGTGCGGTGCTACTCTTCGAGGGGGGGACGCGTTGAGGAGCCGAAGAACTCTCTTCAGCGGTGGGCTCCTCGCCAGCAGGACCTGTAGTCGAGTCAACGGACGTTTGAGAAGAATTGTCACCCTTGTGCACGCGTAAGTGCTGGAGGAGGTTATCATTGCGGTTAAAACGTTTATCACATGAAGGGTGAGGACACTTGAAGGCTGATCAGGAACGATTAGCACTTGCCTTCGCCGAAGATGGGCGTGATGGTAGGATCGGACTTACGTTTCTCGTGTGTATGGATGGATCTGATGTGCCTCTTTAAATGTTCACCACGACTGAAGCATTTGCCACAATCTTGCACTTTGCATACATAAACTCTACCCTTTTTACCCTCCACGGTTTCGCCTTCTGCTGCAGGATCCTCTGCGGTTGGTACGCGTCGCCCACGACTTTTCTTTGTCAGGTTCGGAACAGGTACAGGAGGTGCAGTGCGTATGCGCGGACCACGGCGCTCAGCTGTGAACGAGCTGGAGGAGGCATCCAAAAAAGTGTATTCTCCGGGGGGAGGAGATATACTAGGAATGATGGGCGGGACCTCCGCCATTGGAGGCTCTTCTTCATCGACGATCGTCATGGAGGACGACGCGGGCAACAAAGGAGCCGGCTCCATCCTCGGAATCTTGGCCGGCTGACATGTTGAATCCTGGTCGGGCTCTTCGTCAGTCTCTTCGTCTACCGCTCGCGCGTCGAATGTTCGTTTAAGGGTTGCCGGACCCCTGGGCTGTGATCGTTGTTCATCGTCTGTGTCGTCTTCCCTTCCATATTTTCCCCAGCGCACGGTGGGACGGCCAGTGGTCTGTGATCGCGTAATTCTTCTCGCACTGGAGGTGGAGTCGGGAGTTGAGGAGGGTTCTTCAACCTGAAGAGAGGGGTAAGCCGATTACCGGAGGTCGGCGTTATCCTGGTCAGGGACTAAGTTGGATAAAGGGCAAAAGGTTGCCGACCGTTTTCTGCGGTGTATTGAGGTCAACGAGCGTTGGTTCTTGGACGAGAGAGGTCTGCAAGACCTCGTCTGTGGTTTTTTCCGTTTCTTGAGGACTTTGCATTGTTTTTACGCTGCCTGATGGGAGAATCAGAAAAGACAATTAACGAGGGCGGGAAAAGCAAACCTGGCTAGAAAAGATGGACAAGAGGGGGAAACAAGAAAAGTGTAGGCTGCGTAAAAGGACAAGAACAAGTTTTTAGGGCACAAACGAGGGACTGGGGACGGGACTGGGAGCGATGTGTGGATTGTCGGAGCCCCTGTCCAAAGCGGACGGACAGGGAAAAAAAACAAGATCAGAAGACCACGTGTCCACGGGTCCACCGCGGAGTCTGCCGCATTACTAAGCAGGTCCATGGACCATCTTGCCGGCCCGGCAACTCTTTGCTCCCTCTGCCCCACTGCGGTTCTCGTTTTAGGACACTGCAGCTTTCGGGCACCCCGACCCGCACTCGTGGCCAGGCAGCGGCGTCCGCGCCGAACACGTCGTGAATTCGTTGAGTGATGCACCAGATGGGCAGTTGCCCTTTCTTTCTTCGGCCATTCTTGTACCGCTCTCCTTTGCGCGCACGCCATCCGCCATCCGATGGCACGCCACAACTTTTTCAAATCTCACCTTTTAGAAGCTCGCCTCCACCTTCCATTCGGATCTCTGGTTACATGCACTGGCTCTTTTTTTCCAGCTTGACACCTTTGCATCGGTCTCCAATCCATGCCACGTTTCTTCGCCAACACGAGGCGTCGCCTGTTATCAGCGCGATCGGTATTCGGGCCCGCTGCCACTACTCGGGTCGTGCTCGCGCTCGCGCTCGCGTAGCACTAAATTAAGTACGGAACTCAGTCTCCCTCAGCAAAAACAAGACAGACCTCGGGACGGCATGCAACAAAGGTATGTTTACGCTCATGCCACCCCGCAGATCCGCGGTAGGTGTCTCGATACGGTAGGTCGGTATTCTCATAGGCAGGCCATTATTAAGCCCGGTGGAGCACTCTGGCTGACATTTCCGCAGGGACTACACGCGATTATGCGTTCGCCGTTCCTCTTGCCTCTTGCGATCCCTGCCATGTCCCTGGCATTGATAAGGCTATCTTGGGATCCCTGAGAGGACTAGACTCGAGAGTGCTCGGCAGGCGTTCATATATGATCAATCATGTTACATCCCTGGTACCTTTCAAGCCAAATGACACTTTCAATGTCTCCAACTTGCCATCGGTGTGTTCCGGTACCTGGACAGTTCAATCTTGCCCGATCATCCTTATCACGACATTCGTTGCATAGCCGAGTATCCAGCCAGTTTATGTATGCAGCCAATCCACGAAGCCCCCGTGTGCCCCAATAGGCCGTTTTGTACAACTTGAACGTTTGATGTTGTGTCTTTATATTGTTAAGTTCAGATGGGTTAATTAGGATTCGTCCGCGAGAGAGCTTCGCTGAGCTCATACAAGGTTTGGCTGTTTCCGGTGATTGGACGACTCCACACCGCCCGGCAATTTGCTTTCAGGGTGAACGTCGCGAGCGCGGAAACGTGCACCGGAGTTGCCTATTGACCCAGTATTCCTCGTCTAGCCAGAGATGAGATCCTCACACCTTCGATCAGTCACGCCTCGAGGTGGAGCCATGCTCGCCACATGCATGCGGTAGTGCCCCATTTGCATTCATTCTTGTCCTGATGTGAAGTTGATTGATCCAAAACATACAGCACCCACAGAATCCTGCCATTTATATGCCAGCATCGGCGCTACGGGTGCTTCTAGTGTCTCGCCATTGTCTTGATCAATGAATGCATGTCCGTAAAAGGGATTTCACAATGCACAGGACGTGGAGCTTGAGCGGTCTGAGCCAGATGAGCCTAGGATGAACGCCATTCATTCGGATTGAGGCCGTGGCAAGCTGGAGAGAGTGGCCCGGCGAGAGCCTGATGAAACAAACTACTCCGCAAAGATCCGTCGGTGATGTGAATTACCAGATCTGTTGCATTGCATTCATTCATTGTCCTCCATGGCGTGCAGCTGATGGGGGTTCTGCTTCCGGCGGTCACTTACGTTTAGTGGCTCGCTCCCGCGTTCGACGGCCGGAAAAGAGTTGATTGATATTGATAGCACGGGGAATCACGAGGAAGTCGTGTCCAAGCGAGAGGCACGAACACTCCGCATAAACACTAAATAGAAGGTTGGACGGACGTATGAGAGATGATCGGGAATTCCCTCTGAGCGCTCACCGAGGGAATACAAATGAATTAACTTCCATCGATAACGGATGGACGGCGCGATACGACGACTGAGTCAAAGTATCGCATGTCTCAGTGACACGAACAGTCCCCCCGATGGCTCGCCTAGGCGATTCTAGGCAAGAGGAAAGGGTGACCGGGGGATATATCGAAGCCGTCGGGGGGGAAGAAGGCCACGGCGTTACAAGGACGAGAGACATGCCCGGTTTCCAAGCCGAGAAATGAGGTGCGTGTTTGAAAAAGTTTACGTCGCTCTCATAGTGACCACGGACTAATATTTGCAATCGGGGTTGTAAGCGAACAAGGAGATGAAGCAGGTGGAGGAACGAGCGTGGGATTTGCGGATGGGAGGATGTATATGGGACGGTACATAATGAGAGGCGAATGATGATAACGTTGACAGGATGACTATCAAGATCAGTTGAGGGATCGGAGATGGGAAACTTTAGATTTCCCGATGCGTGGGGATCCAACCAGAGTGATAGCTGGCAGCCAGGCTGCGGTGGATGTCCCGCCTCGTGCGATGATCACCGACAAGGGTAGTTGTGGCAGTACTTTGACTCTTAGAATCATCTCGAAAGCACCTCTCGCAGAGGAGAACCCTTTTAGTAAAGATACGCCGAGAGATCGTATCGTGAACTTGTCCAAGAAGAATCAACAAGGATACACAGGCGAGTAAAGTATACATCTTCTCGCCAGTTATCCCTCTCCCAGTCATTCATCCGTCGGCGGTGCTTCGTCCTGTACTTCCGCACGGACTCCCCCGCTCATCCTGCACCGCTCCCACAATAGGCTGTCCTCTCTGAGTCACTGCCGCTCACTGGACTCTTCTTTGACAGCAACCTTCAACACCTTCACCCACATACATTTAACGACCCTTGACGACCGAGTAACGACCCCCGCTCGCCCCATCGCAACAATAACATCCCCCGTCGCTTGCCAACTCGATCCTGAGTCTCTGACTTTGCGCGCCTCCCCGTCTTTCCCCGTTCGCTCCCAAATTACAATTACACCACAGCCACTTCGATCACGTCCCCCGTACCTGAACAGGCGAATATTGCCTGGTGCGCGTCGGTTCCTGTTCTGGGTATGACCAACAATTTCCAACATTATCAATTGCATATTTCCATAGAACGCTCCGGCCGTTCCTCAGTCATCTTGGCGTCAGATACGACTCACTGATATTCTACGGCCCTTCTCTTTCCTTAAAATGCAGACGGACTCCAACGGCTACTTCGCTTATTTCGCACCATCACTCAATCCTCTTCCTTCATCTGAAAGTCAAGCATCATTCCACGGATCCGTAGGAATCGCCAGAATGTCCGGTTCGCCATATCCAACTGCTACGCAGTCGCACTCCAGTCCTCTCCCAGCATTTAATCACGGGCATTTTCCCTCAGCCGTTCACACCATTTCTTCATATCGTCCTCAATCCCATCACTCTCCCCTCCGTCAAACAAGCCTGGGCTACAGCCCTTATCCATCGGACGTCTCGGCGGCGTCTGCTGAATCCCCTCTCTCCTCTTCCTCTGCAAACGAGAGCCCCCTTCCCGAACCTCCCATCGATAACATGGATAACGACATGGCGGCCCATGTCGCAACGGGCAACGACGATTACTACCTCTACTCGATGTCAGAAGATGTTTCAGTCGGCTATCCGTACGGCCCTATCGGCTCTCGCCCCCTTCCCCTTCCAACCTACGCCCTGGACAGCCCAGAATTCTACAAGCAGCCAGTTTCCGCCCCCCTACCCTTGAATCTCTCAGTCGCGATGGGTTACTCATGGTCACCTGAAGCGAAGAAATTCCAGCCGCTATATCCGCCGATACAGCAAATCCAACGGCAAGAACATAGCCCTACAAAGTATGCTGCTACACATTCGGCTACAAGGTCTACCTGTGGTAGCGCGCAGTCTCTCGAGCAGGAAATCAACGACCCCGATCTCGTTTATCCACCGCTTCCTTCCCGGCATTATACCTCCGCCCCTTCACAATTGTCGCAGCAGTTCTCGCCAGGCTATTCGCTTAGGCAAGGCGTCAGCGTGAAACAGGAAAATGATATTGCCTTTCCCGACGTGTACAATAGGTCAGCTGACATTGCCGGCCCTAGCAATGGCTTTGGAACTTTCCGTACCCTCTTGGAGTCAGGTTCGCGTGTTTCGTTCCTGCGAAAATCTCAGGGGATACTGATCACTCAGTTCTCACAGCTCCCACCGAGTCATCTGCGGCTCTTGATCTGGCGCTCCAGTACAGCCAATCTTCGGCCAATCAGACCCCGATGAACGTACCGGTCCTGTCCGCCCCTGTCCCGCGACATTCAGCGTACTTTGGAACGTCACTGGTCAATAATTGTGAGCGCACGTGCCAGGAACAGGAACAACAGCAGGAGCGACATGCGTTACGGGTACGAACTCAGGGTCTGCAGGAACAACGGACCGTCAGGCCGGCCGAGGTATCCCCCGTAATGGGCTTTGCGGAGCTACCAGATGTGGGCGATGAAGACGCGGAAGGGGAGCCTGACGTTGAACCCTTGAGCCTTCACGATGGCAGCACCAGTGGACATAGTACGGTCGGAGTTTACGACTACACGGGAAAATACGTTGGAGGGTCGCTTTCAGGGACGGGTAGTGGTGAAGATGCGGAGGGGATAGAAGAACTACATGGCCGCGACCTCGACTACGATTACAGGCCAGAGGAGGATGAAGACGCTGGCGACGGCGACTTTGTGCCACGCAGTCGAACTACGTCAAAGAACACGCGGAGCTTACGTCCTCGGTCCATAGCGGGTAGAAACCCGGTTCGGTATCATCCATATGGTGCAGAAGTCTCACCGTCTGCCGTGAAGGGTTCTGCCAGGTCACCCCTCATATCTGCCTCTGACATGTCACCCGCTTCATCGGCTGGACAAGTGGGGAAGATGCGGAAGAACGCGAGGACCCTGCCTATTCCAGTTCCCGTTCCAAATCTCACGAAGAAATCAAGGGGCCGCAGAGTCCCGACCGTCAGCGGTACGAGCGTTGGACGTGGCCAACAAAGAGATACAGCGCTGACCGCTCGCATGTATCTCTGTGACGTCAGCGGATGCGGGAAATGCTTTGCGAGGGGAGAGCACCTCAAGAGGCATATCAGGAGCATTCACACCTATGAGAAACGTGCGTCGCATATACATCTACACGTCACATTCTGCTAACTAATTGCTCTACAGCGCACAAATGCCCATACCCTGGGTGCAGTAAGGAATTCAGCCGACATGATAACCTGGGACAACACATGAAGGTCCATAAAGACTTGCCAAAAGTTATGGAACGCGTGAGGGGCGGAGAAGCATGAGTTGAGATCGCAGTACACGCAGCAAAGGTTTGTGCTTGGGCGACAGTCCGAGGTCATTACTGGACTCACCTGCGACGTGATGACAGTCGGACGTTTGACAACTGTGGACAATACGCTTTCCTTTTCATCATCTTCTTATTCGACTTATTTCCCAACATGTGGTCTTCATTCATCCTCGTTATTATTCTTCCATTCCCCCGCTTCGGACATTCTTCCATGCTCCGCGCTGTCGTCGTGGTAGTCACCATCCCGTCTTCGCCATCGCTCCAGGGTTTCCTGTGCACTTGCGATATACCCACAGGCCATGACGTCCTCGCTTCGACAGTTCTTGGTATATGTTCGCCTGGATTTTTCCATGCTACCATGCCTTCCGTCAACTCCTCGGTCTCAATCTCGCCAGTCCCGTCACACCATCCATCATGGCAACTTCCGGTCGTGTATCCCTCTTCTGCTCAGGATCCCAATGAGGGCCCCCACAACCATGCTCTCGCTGGCTTTTCATGACATCCCCCCTCGCTTACCGGGCACCGGTTGTAGACGCTCACGAATTTCCACGCCCTTCACGACCTGTTTTCCCCTTGTATTCTATCACCGTTCAACATCGAGACGGTGGGAATATGTGTATCATTATTCTGCATCATCACATTCGGACATTCTTCATGCTGTTATTGTACCACTCGGGCGGAGTATGTAGCAAATACGTTATGGTTGTAAAGTATGATACGTCTCTTGGGCAATGTGAGGAGGATCCCCTTTGGTCGTTCTTTGGGACGCGAGCGGATCGGGTGAATGAAAAAACAAATATATCGGACCGGCGCCTGTAAAGCGTTGTTCTGACATTTCATGTGATATCTGGCGAGGCAGCTGGCCCAGAACAAACTGATCACGGACAGCTTATGCCCGATCAATGTGGTGCGCGCAACTCATTTCAATAGATCCGACTGGTTGGGACTCAGCGAACGCTTTGGGACGACTGGGCAGACGAAATGTCTCGGCGGAATTTCTCAGTAACGGGGACTGTATTACGATGACTACATTTGGAGCCGGAGGAACAAATGTACACAGTAGCGATCATGTGGCTATGGGGAATAAATAATATGAGTCAGGCTGGCAATGATCGGTGAGAAAAAAGGAACGAACGAGACAAGAGGGACAAAAGGAACGCGATCGGGGTTATGCCAAGGATAGCAATAGATAGCGAACGGGGGACAGGATCGTGATAATCTACGACGAGCGTGGGGATATGAATGGCGGGTTGACCGAGACAAGCCGAAGCGGGCCTGCCACAGCGGCCAACTGTGCATCATGCATCATCTGTCATGATTGCAAAGAATTCCTGTTCGTTGATTTCTCCATCTTGGTCCAGGTCAAATTCGTCTATCATCGCTTGCCTGAGGAAAATGGAAGACCAGAGGTGAGCAAATAAGGAACGCATATAGTGAAATAATCGCGTTTTTGGGAAATAGCGGTGAACAAAAATTGGTACGGCAAAGAGAAGACGGTCGCACAGCACCGCGTACGAAAAAGGGGTGTTGGGCTCGCGTGCTGCAGTTTGTAGGGTTCTGTGCCCTAAAAAAAGTGGGGGATATTCGGGGACGATCATACTCACAGCTCATCGTCCTCCAAACGGTCACCTATTTCCTTTGCCACTCTTCTGAGGTTCCGTAGACTAATCTTGCCCGTGTTATCGTCGTCGAACAGTTGGAACGCACGACGGATCTCTTCCATCGGATCTCGAGCGAGGATCCGCTCGCTCACTGGGAATTCGACGTGAGTGACGAGATCAACGAGGACGAAATTGGGAAAAGGCGATGGGGGGCCGTGAAGCCACTATCGAGAGATCTGGCAACTGGCGGTAATGACGCGCCGGGGCGCGATCGTGTGGGATGGCAGGATGACGCCGGGGAGGAGACGACTCAACTGATTTTTGCAAAATCCTCAAACTCCATGAGACCATGACCACTCTTGTCGTGGTCTCTGAGTATTTTGAGTACTTCGGCCTTTTTCATGTCGAAGCCGAGCGCGCGCATCGCGACTTTGAGCTCGTGGTAATCCAACGAGCCGTCCTTGTCCGTGTCGAAGAGCTCAAAGGCCTCTTTTATTTCCTGTTTTTGCTCGTCTGTGAGCTCTGGACGCGTATGTGTCCGTCGCTTGGCTTTCTGTGCGGAAGTGGAGTACATTGCCGAGGGTGTTGTAGGCGTGTTAGTTTCTTCGAGGCGTTTCTGGGAACAAGGAGCAGGGTCACGTGTCTACAGCAAACGCGTGTAGGACCCCTGGTACCACTCGTTAAAGGGGTCCCCGCGACTGCGATTGTTCTTTGCCACCAGACCTTCAGGTCGGACGAGTTCTGATGGTCCACTGCGATCGTTGCGACCGCTACTTCCAGTACTGGTCATCGTACCAACAGCACGTCTCAGACTCTTCCAATCACCACATCTGTGATGATTGTGACAAGGACTTTGATACCTGGCGGGGTCTCGAACAACACTACATCCAGAGCCCCAGACATCACTATTGTCGCCAATGTGATACCCACTTCGACGATGACGAAGAGCTCGAAGAACATTGCATCGAAGAACACTACTACTGCGACAGATGTAACAAGTTCTTCCAGGGTGCCAATGGCCTGCACGAGCACAACCGTCAGTCTCATCACTACTGTGTCGAGTGTCGGCGTGTCTTCAACTCTGAGAGCAACCTGCGTGCAGTGAGTACACGGACTTTATTATCCCGACATCTGACTGATGCTCTCCCTCAGCACATGAAATCCAGCGTACATCAACCAAGGAATGTACCGTGTGCATTCCAACACCGTGGTTGCACGCAATTCTTTGTCAGCAAGTCTGCAATGATACTCCACCTCGAGAGCGGAGCGTGCCCATCCGGTGCCGATCGCAGGATGATCGACCGATGGGTCCGGGTCAACGACCCTGGTAATGTGGTCACCATACCGCGGCGACTCCTTACCAATGGTGGCGAAGAACCTCAGTATATCGCCACGGAGCGGTCGTGGAATGGCTCTGCGTATGAGTGTATACTCTGCCACAACACTTTTAGGACCCTTGACGACCTCAACCGCCATCTCGCGAGTCCAAAGCACCAAGGGAAAATATACCACTGCCCTCTCTCCACCTGTCTCACGAGGTTCAATACGCTCAGCGGCCTGTGCCAACATGTTGAGAGCGAGTCGTGTGGCGTATTAAGGTTCAGGGCCGCCCGCGACGGAATGGAGTACTTGTTGAGTGACATGGGCAGATTGAGGATCCTAGGTAAGTCAAGGTAGTTCGTCTGTCCAACACTGTTCTGAGTTGAAAATGAAGGTTAGCTACATCTTGAAAGTCACTTTCCCAATGGTTTCAAATCCAAAGCTTGTTGGTGGCGCCTAGATGGCCGCCCATTCATACGGTTTTCCCCTTTCATCGTCTTGTGCCTCGTGCAAACTTCTTCCATTTAATACCGTTTTCGTGCAGTGTACGCTAAGTAGTTGTCTCTGAATCGTATAATGAATTTCATTTATTTATACCAAGATCCATAATGCTCGAACAAAGGCCTCCTTTATTTCCTGTTGTTGTTCGTCTGTGCATGGGTGCGGGGTCACGTGCCCAACAGGTACGCGTGTAGGACCCCTGATACCAGTAATTAAGGGACTGCGATTGTTCTTTGCCACAGAGCCACTCGATCGAGTTCTGATGGCCTACTGCAATCGCTGCGAACGTCCCTTCCAGTCCTGGTATGCGTACCGACAGCACGTCTCAAACTCTTCCAGTCACCACTTTTGTGATGTCTGTGAAAAGTAATTGGACACTAGGCGGGCCCTCGAACAACACTACTAGTACATCCAGAGCCCCAGACATCACTATTGCCGCCAATGTGGCACCCACTTTAAAGACGACGAACATCTTGTCTCACACTACCTCGAAGAACACTACTACTGCGACAGATGTAACAAGTTCCTCCCGAGCGTCCATGGCCTGCACGAGCACAACCGTCAGTCTCATCCCTACTGTGTCGAGTGTCGGCATGTTTTCAACTCGCAGAACAACCTGCGTGAGGTGAGTACATTGGACTTTATTATCCCGACATCTGATGGATGCTTTCCCCAGCATATGAACTCCAGCGTACATCGTCCAAGGAATATACCGTGTGCATTCCAATATCGTGGTTGCGCGCAGTTCTTTGTCAGCAAGTCTGCCATGATACTCCACCTCGAGGGCGGGGCTTGCCCGTCTGGTGCCGATCGCAGGATGATCGACCGATGGGTCCGGGTCAACGACCGTGCTAATGTAATCACCGTACCGTCGAGACTTCTTACTAATGGTGACGACGACACTCGGTATTACGCCACAGATCGGTCGTGGAATGGCTCTGCGTATGAGTGTATACTCTGCCCCAGCAATTTCAGGACTCTTGACGATCTCAACGGCACCAAGAGAAAATATACCACTGCCCTCTCTCGACTTGTCTCAAGAAGTTCACTACGCTGAGCGGCCTTTGTCGACACGTTGAGAGCGAGTCGTGTGGCGTATTAAGGTTCAGGGCCGCTCGCGATGGAATGGAGCGTCTGTTGAGCGACGTGGGCCGATTGAGGATCCTAGGTGAGTCAAGGGAATTCGTCTCCGTCCAACACTGCTCTGAGCCTGAGTATGAAAATCAAGGTTAGCAACGTCTTGAAAGTCCGTGACAGTTTCCCAATGGGCTCAAATCCAAAGCTTGTCATTGGGGCCTAGATGGCCGCCCATTCATATGGCTTTCCCTGTTCATAGTCTTGTGACTTAGCTTTCATTTAATACCGTTTCGTACTGTGCACGCTAAGTAGTTTTCTCTGAATGGTATTGTGAATTTCATTGATACCAAGATCAACACTGCTCGCCACAGTCTGAAAAAGGCCTTCCTGTTGTCGTTCGTCTGTGAGCTCTGGATGCGGAGGTGGAGTACATCGCCGAAGGTGTGGCAGTCCGTAGGTGTAGATTCTGTAGAGCGGGGTCACGTGCCCACGGCAAACGCGTGTAGGACCCCTAATACCATTAATTAAAAGGGGTCCCGAGGGCAATTGTTCTTTACCACAGAACGTCCTTTCTTGATGACCTACTGCGATCGCTGCGCACGCTACTTCCAATCCTGGTCCTCGTACCAACAGCACATCGCAAACTCTCCCAGACACAACATTTGTGACGACTGTGATAGGGACTTTGATTCTTGGTTGGCTCTCGAACAACACTACATCCAGAGTCCCAGACATCACTATTGTCGCGAATGTCAGACCCACTTTGACGACCAGGATGACCTCGAAGAACACTGCCTGGACGAACACTACTACTGCGCCACATGTGACCGGTTCTTCCAGGGTGCCCATGGTCTGCGCGAGCACAACCGTCAGTGTCACTGAGTCACTGTCGAGTGACATGCGCAGATTGAGGATGGGTGAGTCAAGGTAATTTATCACCATTTAACACTGCTCTGAGTATGCAAATCAAGGTTAGCTACATCTCGAAAGTCCGTGTCACTTCCCCAAGTTCCAACGGGTTCAAATCCAAGGCCTGTTTGTGGCGCCTATCTATAGTATACCTAGATGGCCGCCCATTCACATTCTTCCCCCTTCATAGTCCTGTGCCTCGTGCAAGCTTTGCTTTCATTTGGCTACCGTTTTCGTAAACCAATAATTCTATTGATCCACACTGCTCCCCACCGTCTGACAACGGCCTCTTTTATTTACTGTTTTTATTCATCTGTGAGTTCTGGACGTGTATGTGTCCGTCGCTTGACTTTCTGTGCGGCGCTAGAGTGTTTCTGTTTGGCACTCAGACTATACCTGTACGGGTGTTTCTTGGGAACAAGGAGCATGGTCACGCGTCTACGTGCAACGTGTGCTAGACCCCTGATACCACTCATCAAAGGGGTCCCCGCGACTGCGATTGTTCTTTGCCGCCAGAACGTCGAGTCGAGTTCTATCGATGGTCTACTGCGATCGCTGAGACCGCCACCGTGACTTTCAGCAATGGTCCTCGTACCATCAGCACGTCTCAAACTCTCCCCATCACAACATTTGTGACGCCTGTGATAGGGACTTTGACTCTTCGCAGGGCCTCGAGCAACACTACATCCAGAGTCCCAGACATAACTATTGTCGCCAATGTCGCGCCCACTTTGAAAACGATAACGACCTCGTCTCACACTGCCTCGACGCACACTACTACTGCTACAAATGTGACCAGTTCTTGCAGAACGACGATGGCCTGCACGCACACAACCGTCAGACCCATCCCTACTGCATTGACTGTCGGCGTGTTTTCAACACCGAGAACAGCCTGCGTGCGGTGAGTACATTGGACTTTATTGTCTCGATATCCGATGGATGCTTTCCCAGCACATGAACTCCGATGTGCATCGTCCAAGGAATGCACCGTGTGTACTCCAATAGGACCCACTTGCTAGTGACATGCACAGATTGGGGATCCTAGGTAAGTCATCTCCATCCAACGCTCTGAGTATGAAAATCAAGGTTAGCTACTAATCTTGACAGTCCGTAACAGTTTCCCAATCCGGGTTCACATCCAAAGCTTGTCGGTGGCGCCTATCTATAGAGTCAAAGTGTTGCCATACCTAGATGGCCGCCCATTCATATGGTTTTCCCCCTTCATAGTCTTGTGCCTCGTGCAAACTTTGCTTTCATTTAGCTACTGTTTTCGTAAAGTGTACGTCTCGTGATACGGTGAATTTCATTGATACCAGGATACACGGCTCGCCACCGTCTGACAAGATTTGGCAAGTTGCGCGGCGTCCGCTCGTTGACTTGACAGCGAGCACTCAACGACGCCACATGAAAGTCTTGAACTTGTTCAGCCAGCGATCGTTCCATCTGATCCATCTCCTTCCCTTTTTATGTCACGAGGTGGCCGCTAACACGGAAATTATCAACTTCTCGTCCTCTCGAGAGTCCAGAGTGGATCTTCCTTTACATGTAGTCGGAAATTGGTGCGTCTTCTAGCTCGGGTGAGGAAGGCTCTCACGTAGTCTTCATCCCGGCCAGGTCCAAGCTCCATCCCACAGATAATGAGCGGCGATGGTCACTCGAACCTGCTGCGCTTCATACACCTCTCCATCAAGTGTGTGAACAAACCGCCGACACCGTGGCGTCTCATCGCCCGTTTTCATGCCCCCACGAGCTGTGGCTCCGCCTGGACCTGGACGACGACAAATGGGCATCCTACTCCACCTTCACGCTTCGCTTGTCCTGGCCTGCTTCTGTGAGTCCATTAGATCCATTGCTCTCTCTCTCTTTCTCGGTTCTTTTCAGGGTTCCTCTCCGCATTTTTTTTTTTGCTTTCTTTTTCGGTTTGCTCACGTATTCGTTTCATTTCTCCACGCGGGTCCACCCGTTCATCCAGACTCCCGCGGACTTTACGATCGCGCTGTATTCTTCACAGGACCTCCTCGCCCGACTCTCTGAGCGAGCGCTGACCTTGGGCAGCAACAGCAGCAGCACGCCCGAGCGAACGAGGACACACGCACACGCTAGTACCGCCTCCCTCGCGTCCACGTCGTCGACACCATCACCACACACCCCCACCACGCGCGCGCGCTACGCACGCATCCGCGCCGTGTCCGCCGGCGTTCCCACCCCCGGCTATCGCTTGCCTCCACCGGCTCATGCCGCGGTCGA